>CM031578.1:0-86635 GCA_018467065.1 Ephestia elutella | reverse complement strand
CATAAATAGATTTCTTCCCGAAATCGGCTCGGCAACAGATAGCTGTGTGAGCGAGCAGCCACGCGTCACATCCCACAGGAGAAAGTCACAATGACGGGTACACAAACACAAAGTTCAATAGTTATTTAACAAACAGGAAATTCACAAATACAACTCAAGTTAATTAGCAATCAAAGAACGCGGGCCCTCTCGCGTATTAAAAATCAAACCGATATCGCATGGGACAATGGCGACCGTCCACGACCCATTTGCACGCGAGCAATGTGAGAACCCCAAAACGCCTGGCGGCGATAACAGGAAACGCCTGCGTTTAGTTTTACCCAATATATTACAAACACTGTTTAGTGTACGCGTTTACATATGTCGAATTGATAGCGGGACTAAAGTTACGCACTTTTCTTTTACTGCTCTCAGGGGGTATACTCCAAACCGAGGGGGAATGTGTAAATCGGAAAGTGTTGCCCGTGTGACGTTTTGTCAGTTGTTGAACGATTGAGCCACAAAACAAAATTCTGCAATCTTTATTGCGAAAGTTCAAAAAAGGAAAAAGGTAAAATATAGCGCAAATAAAATACTCACCGATATTATTCCGGCAAATAACCTATTCATTGGCCCTGTATTAATTAACTGGAGCCGATAATGGCTTCCAATTGACCAGTAAGGGTAGCTTTCCACCGAATGGTGATACATGAAAATAATTTAAAGATTCCATTAAGTAACTACGTTAAAAATGGGCTTATCATGATACCCAGCATGTCGACAGAATTATGGGCTAACATGTAAACCTTTGTAGAAGTATGTGAAGGGAATCGGGAATACTCCAAAAGACGCAGATGGCAGTACCATCACATGAGGTAAAAAACACCCGTTTTGCCATGGGGGTACAAGTCAATTGACGACCTCTGTGAGGGGTCTAACGGTCATCACGCCGGACTGCAGTCCGACACTGGAGGTCCCGAGAGTTTTGATCCCCCGGTCGGGTCAAGATGGAAAATAATGCCTTTTAGATTGGACCTGGGTCTTGGATGTTTATCTTATTATTGTAATAAGATAAACATCAGAACAGGTCTTCTAACAAATACATATTTGTTATAAAATATAGTATCATTGGCAAAGGTTAGTATCCCATAACAAACAAACAAAACAAGTCTCGAACTTACTTTGGGGCTAACTCAATCTGTACATGTTAAATTTTTGACGATGCTTTTGGGGGGATAAATTTCTGTGTGCATATATATTTATTTTTTATAATGTCATTTCATATGCTTTAAAAGATGTAGTTAGGTGCAGCCCACTGGCGTGATAGCCACTACAAGTAATAATCCTCATTAAGAACTACTCTTAATGTCTGGCTGTTTATCAGAATGTCAAAGAAATGTGTGCCAGACCAGATATTGGAGCCGCAAGATTGCCATCTAAAAAATAGACGCATCTCCCATCATTAAGTTCTTTTGATTCTCATTGTCAAAATTACCATAAAAAACTGTGCCTAAATTTTAAAATTGAAACTACCAATATAATTTAGTGGACTAGCAACTTTCCGATAGGTCGGGTGTAAGCCGCTGGTGTAAACTGGCTCCAGCCGGACAGCGGCGGTTTGAACCGGATCACGCGATCCCGATTTTATTGCGTGAGCTATTGAGCTGCACTAATCCAGTGAAATTTCAATGTGTCGGGAATCTATTCGCGCGGGTTTTCAATTAAATTAAAAGCGTCAAATTTGGTGAGATTGCATCGCAGTTAAAGTATAACAAAAAATAATAAATTTGTCCTATGTGAATCAGAGATTAACCTTATCTTGATATAACTTCAAGGGATACGACACACGTTTGACCAGTTTTACGTATTGCTCTTTGCTCAGAAAAAAATACAGTTAATAATAACAAGCTGTGAATCAAAGAATTTGACATTGGCTTAGCTAAATGTATGTACACATTCATTCAGCAAATGTCACATTTTAAATCCGGTGTGTGATTTATGAAATATTGAAACGGATAAAATATTCAATGCAGTTTGATTCGTATCACTTCAAAATTTTCAATTTCAAAGCGATGTGATCAATGCTACACTGATTTATGCGTTGTTTTTGTAACATGATTTGATTTCATTATTCCATTTCTAAACAGAAAAGTATAATATTTGAATAGGTATAAATGTTATTTGTTATGGATAAAGCATAGAAAGCATTACCACGGCAGAAAGAATAGGAGAAAAAATAAACATTCTTAGAAGTATTGAAAGTAAATAGAAGCGAGAAAATGGAAAAGTTTGAATACGAAACGTTCTCTTTTTAAGAAACATCATAGAAGGAAAGATAAAGGGAAGAAGGAGACCAGAGAGTCCAAGGCAGAGAGCTACACGAAGCAAATAAAGTAAAAAAGTGAGCTGTCATATCATGAAGTAAAAGAGTTAGCAATGGAAAGAGAAAAATTAAAGAAACTCCGACAAAACCTCTTAAATTCTACGATGATGATTAAAAAAAAAACAAAAAAATACCAAAGCGATATTGATGAAACCTGGCATGTATAGTTGATTATACAAGAAATACCAGAGAGTCTCGTATAAATGAGATCTTTGTTTGTATCAACGTAGCACAACGTTCGCGTGTGTTACATATCTAAGTACATATACACAACTAAGGAAACCACATTTAATTGGAGGCGTTCATTAACGCAGGGCAGCCAAAGAAACTCGCGGCTTTGTTAGTGAAGCTCTTTCAGCTCCAAGGTGTATATATGTACGTACACAACGCGTATAGCTAGGTAATGCCCGTGTTTGGGTTCTCATGGTTATCGTGTATTAGTTACGCCCCGGGGTCCAGCACCTCTGGGAAATTTTATTATGTCAAAGTGGGACATTTTTTTTAATGACTCTATTTTTGTCGCATACTGTGAATGACCTAGCTTATCCAATAGTAGGACATAATAAAATCCTGTAATAGAACAACAGCACAACTTATTTGGCTTGGACTTGTATAATTTGCCTTACGGAGACTCTCCTAGAATAACTGTCCCAAAAAAAAATGAAACTTTAAATAGTGTTGAAATTGCACAAAAACTTCGCATTAGCACCTTCAGAGCTGCACAAAAAGTGCACTGAAGTGCTGCCACCTGGCGTGGAAACGAGATAAAGGGGACGTCTGCAGACACCTCTGACCTTTTTTGTGGAGCGGAAATAAAAGTACCGTCGCCTGAAACTTTTAATGATTGTGTGCAATGTTTTTCTGTTATACTCGTATAGCACGGATTGTGTTCTTTGAATGCGGAAGTTTGGATACCTATGTGTGAGTATGTGTTAATGTTTGTGACACGGTCACGCCTCAAACACTCCGCGTAAGTATGGGGGTAGAGTTTTTGCACGGGAGCGGAGCTGCAGAAAATGTCTGAAATGCATTCACCCAAATAGTTTTGATTATCGCTGTTGCAATTAGCGACTAATTTTAAATTGTAGTTTTTTACTTTAGTGTACTGGCAATGTTTATACTTTTCTCTTTTCCGTTTGCCTTGCTTAAAGAAAAAAGATGTCGCTTTGAAGAGCTCGTTTCAATCAATTCCAGCAGCCCTGAAAGTACAGTCAAACAAGAAGGAGAAGTGTAGGAGAAGTCGTTTCAATTGCAAAATAAAGTTAATTATATAGAGGATTTTGAAATACCAGTCAAATTTTCTCAACAGTTCATAGAAACACATGACTTAAAAACTTGAAAAACCAGTGTTAAAAAACACTCAAAGGGATGAAGATTTAAGTACATTCTCAGATTATGTCATCATTTAGTGCATTCTGTCATCGTATATTCACAGCTAAAATCGACATAGTTATTAACTCTTCCACTTTAATTTTAGAACTTACGCCTTCTTATAACAAGGAAAATAAAAATACCATTAAATATAAATCTTTATCACCTCGTGAGGTTTTCCAAAAATTTTAATTTATTTTCTCGCGTCGTAATATTAAAATCTGGGATAATCGCGACGACCGAAATTCGCTTTACTTAACTCGCGACCATGAAATTGGGTGGCTCGGTCACAATCCAGTTATTACGCTACGTATTAAGAAATATATATTTTATTATTATTACCTCTAGTTACAGACTAGATCCTTTTACATTTGAATAATCGTTTAATTAATCTCATTAAACGATTATTCAAATGTAAAAGGATTTTGTAAGTAGGTATCTATTTATCATATAGACATAGAAAGAAAAATACATACTTATGATTTTATTCTTCCTTTTTTGTTCCTGGATTTTTGATTTTGTAAACAAAATTCAGCCATCAAATAAAAGTTTTGAGAAATATTGATGGTACGTATAATGCCATGCAATTGTCATGTAATGGTGGTACCTGAGATTTTTCCAGAGCACCTCTTTAGAGCGAGGGCCTCTCTAAGATTTTTCTATTTACCATTCAGAGCTCAATACACTAAATAGTTTTTTAACTAAATTGTAGTTGACTTCTTTGTAAATTAGCTAGACTATTCCACCATTTCTCGGCCAGAGTGTAGAGCTGGCGGGATGTTAAAAATGTTCTAAGATAAATCAGTTGGCACAAGTTTTGCTCCAAACGGTCTAGGAATTCTTTTGCGTAGCTAAGAGGGACGCTGTACTTCTTCTAATTCTTTATTTTGACCTAACGTTTTGTGCGGAGTCGACATTATATTACTTCATTACAATTCATTATTCTCGTACAATTTCAGAGATCTCTGTAATCGTATTCTTCATGGCTGCGGGACGTTGAATGAAATGACTAACCATGATAAAAAATACAAGATTATGTTCTAAATTCTCGGCTGTGAATCCCAACCGCTCACATTCCCACATGACCTCATTACCATGCCTATCTCGGCTCTAAAAGCCAGAACATTGTATTGTCTTCCCATGCGTGTGCAATAAAAACACAATAAATATTTTATATCACAAAATATCATAGAGTAAGTAACGCATGTCTCTTGTTTGCACTAGAGTGCGATCGTAGGGAGGATTTGTATTGTTGTAACTAAAGTGATTGAATAAATGAATGAATGATTGTGAGAAATTAAACCGGCGGCGAAGTACGAATTGGACTCGCACACCGAGGGATCTGTACAAAACACTGTATTTATTTCTGCCGTTCGTAGCAATGCCTTTTAACCAAGTTTAAACTGTATATTAACGATTTTCAAATTAATTCCTGTACAAAAACTGTACTGTAATGGGAAGAATAGGTTTTGAAAATTTGCGACACGTTTACAGCGTTACGTTACAAAATGTTCCTTTCGCAAAATGTACCCAGGTCGCAAAATGGCCCTTTCACAAAATGTCCCACTTACAGTTATATAGATGTAATATAAACATGCATGTATTTGGTTTTTTTTTATAGAGATCGTAGAGCCTAGTCTCTCTCTCTCTCTCTTCAGCCCTTTTCAACCCTATGGGTGTAGGCCTCCTTCATCTTATGCCACTTCTCCCGGTCTTGGGTAATCTCTATGCATTTTATACCTGCTGTCCTTTTAACATCGTCCGCCCAGCGCATTTACGGTCTTTCCTGTGGGCGTGTTTTGCCCCACGACGGTCACCACTCTACCAGAGCTTTGCACCATGAACCTTCTTTCCTGGCGACATGGCCAGCCCATTGCCACTTAAGCTACACAATACGTGTATTGTTCGCACGTTTCGAAATACGTAGAGCCAAGTATCTGATATAATATTTAACATCATATGCGCGCTCTAGGTAGACATTTTACGTACTCTGTGAAGGGCGTCATATTGGAAACTCATGTTCGAATCGTTTAGGCCGAGAGCAGATAAGCTCCATACATGTGTACACTTCATACGTTTTTTTTTGTCTATTATGATAACACGCTGTTTCATTATAAACATTCTACTTTACCTAAACATAATAGTGCGAAAATATCTTAAAAAAAAATGAATAGGTATAGACGAATTTGGTTCTTTGGAAAATTGGCCAAGCTCGCACCATAGTTCTAAATATCTGTTTGTCAACGACACTTCAACTACTGGGCAGAATTTGATAGAGTTAAAGCTGGAATATTTTCGAGCAACAAGGACTTCTGCGCGCGGCGGAGTCCGTGTTGCTCTATGGAAATAGCACCTAACTTAGACCACTTATTATTTATGAATGTCAGATGTCTGTGTTTTGTTTATAAATTTGTGTCGCCACTAGACATATGCATTAATTGCAGTGGTAAATTCAGTCGTAAGTGATTTAATAATAGTCTAGTCTATACTGAAAGAAAGTTCTTGAACTTTTCTTGTTGGCTCAATTAACTGTAGAATGTGAACACGTCTCAAGAATTGTTTGTGGCGACGTCCTGGCGCAGCGAGGAGTCTTACCGACGACGGCTCTGATGGGGAAAATAAAAGGCTATAACGCTCAAGCTCACTGCAACATTACTGGTCTTGTTTCACTGCATATTGGAGATAGTCATAAAATCTATACTAATATAATAAAGCTAAGTTTATTTGTTTGTTTGATTGCGAACATCTCTGGAGCTATCAGTCAGATTTGAAAAATTATTGATGTGTGTGAAGGCAAGAAAAAAAAAATCTAGAAATTAGATGTAGAATCAAAGAAGCTGCGGGTCTCATCTAGTAGTTTTCAACTAGGATATCGGTTCTCTATCCCGCGGTCAATTTTGTGACACAAAGAGAATTCTACACGTAAGTAAGTAACTCTTTATTGCACCATGAATGTAAACAGGAATACAATTGGTATCTTAACGGCTAACGTACAATGGCGGCCTTGTCGCTACATCAATTCCTTCAGGCATTATAACCTATACGTTAATTCAAATCAAATTCAAACCGTCTACCAAAGTCCCGACCGATTTATATTCCGAGTCGTATGACTAAGATAAATTTCAAATTGAAATTTAGAACCAACAAAAAATAAAATTCATGATTTGATGGCAAATCCATCGATATTTGTATTTTTTCTACTTTTCACTATGTTTCACTCCTATCCATGTTCCTCTGATAACCGCTCATTGATAACACATACACCATATCTGGTGGGAAAGCAGCCTTAAACTCGTAAACACAGCGCAGCTGGGACGGGCGTGCGGACAAACAAACAGACAAACAGTTGACTTTGCATAGTTAGTGTGTTGTTCTTCGCCGGCTGTTTGTTTGTTTGTTTGCCACTCCGAGTTATATAATCGGTTTGCGAGAGGTTTGTGCTCCAACTGGAGGCTTGTTTCATAAATTGAATGTATACGATTTGTTCTTTGAATCATAGTTGTTTATTTTTTTCAAATACATTCTTAGGGGATGATTATATACAACACTACGTCTTTTGACTCTGCTCTCATAAAAAACAGAGATAAAATAATCCCATCCCTACTCATGTAATGCGTACAATAGGCGGCCTTATTGCTAGTACAATCTCTTCCAGGCATCATATATTGCTACATGAGATATCCTAGTCGTAAAACTATTTTTATATTCATTTGGTTTCATTTAATATAGGTATTAGCTATAACTAAGGTATAACTATACTTTGACCGGACCGCAGATTTCGAGATCCCAAGAACGTGTGTAAAGATATTTATTTTCTCAAAAAGAATATACATAATATTCACTTACTGAGAAATATTTAAGTCTTAGTATAAATTATCGCGACGAGCTTAACTAACTTAAATATTATATTCAATAAATTTATACAATGTTATATTGTAATCCAACCGAACATGTTACACTATCATATCACTAAACATCAAAAATAAAATTTTTGTGTGGGTATTCCAAATAAAATCAAAATTTCGAAAATACAGAGAACTAGATATATAAATAGAGAGAAATAGATAGATAAATAGAGAGAACAGGATAGGAGTTCTTAAAAATGGTGGGAGTTGCTGAAACTAAAAAGAAGTAAATTTAAAAAAATACACTATTTTGTTTTCCGAAGAAAACTACAACATCACATTTAAAGGTAAGTTCCAAATAAGATGCAGATGCAATTGAAGCCGAATCATAAAATTTTAAAGCAATCCAGCGCAGTGCCAAAGGCCTATATCGGGGAGCAAATTGAAAAAGCGGGTATTAGGTTCGATTCCCGGCACGGCGCCGGGTGCGCTTTACGCTCCTTTAAATTGGAAAATTGAATGCACCACGCCCGCAGAGTTATCAGTATACAGACTTGATATGGGCCAAAATTAAATTTCCTGTTTATTAAAAAAAATATATAACACTTTTATTTGTCACTTTACAAAATATATATTTTTTTCCATTTTCCCACTTTTATGGTGCTAATTTCCATTTAGTTCTGTCTTCAGTCAGTATCTTGAAAAAGGCTACCTTTACATATACACATCTGCGTTTCCTTTACCTTTTCCCACTTTTCAACAGACTTCAGAAACAAAAAAGAGGAGGTTCTCAAGTCCGCTGTATTTTTTACTTTTTTTAGAAGTCGGCTCAGTATGTCAGTTTCCTCCATTTCTCTCTATAGTCGGTTGCCATCTCTTTCGACACTCTCTACTTATGCTATCTTTGATACAATCCACTCATCTCTTTTGGTCTTCCTCTATTCCTTCATCCTTTGAGGATATAATATTATGCATGCTAAAATTGCCACGGGAGCGAATCTGTTGGCCAGTTCATGTATACTCCTAAGTCCGGTCTGCACAGTAATATGTCTGTGATTGTCCCCCCGCTCCGCTGCACACCTCCCCTACTTCTTTATTTCCATAGGTGACTTGCAGCTTGTTGATATTACCGATGGAATGCTAAACGCTGGATTTGTGCAACTTTCAAAATGCTATTTTTGCTTGGAAAAATTAGAAATTTTATTATTGACTCAAGTTTTTTGAAGCTGTATCATGAATTTGAATATGTATTTAATGTGTAATACTACAATGCATGTTTTGGATATATCTTGTTTAAAAAATATGAATAAACAGGTAGATACACTTTCATTTAATGTGTCGCATTATGGCACTAGTCCAATTATCAACTGTTATTACATTATTATTGACTGTTATAGCTAATGATAATACAAATCATTATCGAAAAAGAATATAAAGGACTTTAATTTCATATAATATTTGACTACTGTCCATTATAATTAAAAAGAAGAAAAACTAAAGAATAGCTAATTATTTGCAACAAGGAAAAAGTCTACAAAATTCGTTCACCGCCAGTTAATGCCAGTACAAAGCGGTAAAAACTAGTATATTCCGGTAAGAACAGGTTCAATTTAGAAGAGCAATATATCTGCAGCCAAGTTCCTATGTGGCATATTAAGAGGATTGCTTGCACGGGAGCTGAGCTATAAAAATAGTAGAATACAGAAAAAAACATTCAATTGTCATTCATTGTTCTTTGGTCGTCTCACAACTTGATCAACAAAAATATTTAAATCACATGAAGCATTCTAAAAATAAGCAATTATTTACTGGTTAGTTCCAGTTCAGAACTTTTGACACCAATGTGTACGAGTTAACTGACTCGTAACATTTCACTCTATAAGAAAGGACTGGTGGTTTTAAGACATCTTTTCCTCGCTCTTTCCTTCTGTCTCCGTTTTGGTGTAGTTATAGCCCATCGAGCTATCCTTCTGTATTATATGTAATGTGTGCCTAGTAGAGGAGCTCGACGCAAAAAGGATGGGTTAATTCCATCGATAAGCCGGGAATGGAAGTTTTAAATGAGTTTAGGGCCATTACCGCCACACGTGACGGGGGCCGCCATATTGAATGATTTCATGACTTGCAAGACCCGGGTTCCTTTGTTTCGCTGCTAAAGATAAAGTATTATTGGTTTCCGTACAAAGTTCCGTAATCCTGAGATTACTTTTTAGACATCTGCCAATGCCATTATTTACCTAAATCCAACTTTTTATGCGGCGTCGGCAAAGTAGGTCTCTTTCACTCATTCCATATGACCATAAGGGGTCATAGAATCACACAATCAGCCAACACACAATAGGCAAATCTTCTTTAAAAACGTTTGATTCGCCTTAATGAGAATTTTATTTTAGTTGTGAGACTAGATCACAAATTCCCGCCAATAAAACTAAATTGATAATATATTCATATTCATTTATTCGCTGTAAAAGTGGTGAAATACAATGGTGGTACAGTTTACATATAAGTCTCCTCACTCTTAACCTAGCTAGGCATGCAAATATTAAAATCAGTTCCTCAACTACAATAATCATTTACATAATTAAGTCATAATTAAGACCAAGTAAGTAGTTCACAATTCAAATGTCAATCAAAATAATACATATACAATACCTACTTATTTTATCTAATTTGTCAAATATTCTTCCACCGAGTAATAACATTTCTCAATTAGAAAATTGCGCAATTTGTTTTTAAACAATGGCGATGGTAAGACCTTTAAGTCCCTTGGCAATTTATTATAAATACGAACAGCTATCGGATAACTGCTTTGACTGTAATGCCGCGTTCTCGCGTTTACGCAGCGACGAGCTACATGTCACGTAGGGACACAAAAATTATATGAAAACCGTTGAGAATGGTCTCTTGTAACGTCGATATCAGCGTAACGTTGAGGGGAAAGAGCGGCGAGTGCGGAGTGGCTTTGCGACGTCTCGGATTCTCGACAGATTTTAAGTCAAACTGTTAACTCAAATTGGTTGCACTCTCTTCTTTTAGACTCTTCAAAAAGAGCTAAAAAGAGATAGACATATTGTCCACAACAACTCCACAAAAACGCAAAAAAGTTATTACGAGAAGCGGCTTTCTACAAAAGGGAACGCAGACTGTCGCCGACTGGTCGTGCAGACTTAAGGGGTCAGCGTCTTGGAATTTTTCTTGATTTATTTTGAAGCCTTTTTTTAAATCACTCTGGCAGACTTTTTGTCGACCTATTAAAGATACACACAACCCCCCATACATTATTTTGTTTATATCTCAAAAGGGTCTCAATTCCCTCAAAGGTTACACAGCGATTTCGATAAAATCTGCCAATAAATCATCTGGAATGCGTGCATTACCAAAGTTAAAAATATTGAAAAAGTATTAATAAATAATACCTTCTTAGCAAATGCACCCATATTTATTGAGGAAATTAGATGATATCTTATCTAAAAAATAATTACTGATGGTAATGGCATCAGGCTAATGGTATTATTTTTTTGAATATGGTAATGGCTTAGAATCCATAGTAATGACGATTAGTGTGTTGCAAAAAGGCCAATACCAGTTTTAAAAACAAATTAATGTGTTATTTTGTAATTAGTGATATAAACTTTGGTTATTATCAATATAACTCAACAAGTCGCAGTAAAAATCTAAGTAACAAATAAAATCTCGATCTTATATTTTTTCCTAATTCTAAATTAATCTTATCTTTTGGGAAAATCTATCTTTGGAAATGAACAGTAATTTTGCCTATTATAAATATGTAATCGTTTCCATAATACTACTATGTATTTGTATCAGCTGAGATACATAACACAACAAACATAACATGAATTACATGCAAAACATGAATATAGTAAGAAAAACAATTTTATGTTACTATGTGCCGCAGTGATACAAATTGGTAATAACCCAGTGGTTGAATTGCCCCTACAGGAGCAAACACTGATTTTCAGTCATCACCATAATTAGGTAAATTGGTCAACACTGACCACCAAAAACACGATATGATATAGCGGTTTATCCACGCTAACTCGTCAAAATATGATAAATACCGCCGCTATGTTGAATTTTTGTATCTAAACAGCGAGCATCACCGTGCCAGTGACGTCACCGTGTTATGATACGATATGATAAATAGAAGAGCGAGCACGACAGTTGGCTAGTTATCGAAAAATTCGAGCATAATATAATATAAGCGATAAAAATATCGATATTAGTCGTGTTTATTTTATCGACGACGTTTTAAGAGTGCGTGATACGCTCGATATAATAAAAAATTACAAGTTTATTAGCATTTATTCATTCTCCGATTAAAAGGTAAGATTTATTTTTATGATTGTTGTGTAAATGTTTTTGAAATAAATGCAGAAAATAATCCTTGATATTTTCTTTTTTCAGTTATAACTTCACAAGAATATGGCTAGGTCATATCAAAGAATAAATATATGAATTAATTTTTTAAACATTTTATGAATGAAAGAAAAACGATAATTAATTAAATGTCAAAGTCACCTACCGACGTCAAAAACGTGAAAAAATTAAAAAAAAAGAACGAGTGAAAATGAATGATGATTGAAAAAATTTATTATTACATAGGCAGCATTGTTATTCCATATCGCGAAGCTAATAATTTGGTATCATGTGGTAAATTGTATCATATCATGTTGCTACTTTGGTCATGCTAGCGAAATCGATAAATATGTTTGTGATATATGATACGATATATTTTATCGTATATCTACGACGCGTGGTCATGCTAGGGGAGATGGATCATTCGCCTTAAGCTGGCGGCAGACGCAAGCCGCTGCGACCGGCGGCGGCACTCACCAGCCTTTTTATAGCGCCGGCTTAGGGATGTATGCAAACATCGATGTATATTTATTAGTGATATCGATGATTTTTTTTTTGTTTTAATTTGTTTTTGTGGTATTTCCAAAGAGTGTATTTCCATAAATCTAGAAACCTTAGGACTTCCATGAAATGTAGTCTAAATACTTTACCATCTATAGATATACTTACTTATAAAAACCAAAAACATTATTTAAAAAATTCTACTTATAACCCACTTCAAAAAAGGAGGCTCTCAGTATTACCTGAAAGTTTGTATGTATGTTTATCCGCCATTATCTGACGTTTGGCTGTACCGAAATTGATGCGGTTTTTAGAAAAGCATTTTAATTCAATGCTATAGAATGATTTATTTATATGTCGACTAGGTTTTACCCGCGGCTTTGCCCGCAAAATTTGTACACCAAAACTTTCCTTGACATGAATGACCCACCCAGACCTTTAGT
Organism: Ephestia elutella; assembly: GCA_018467065.1. NCBI lineage: Eukaryota > Metazoa > Arthropoda > Insecta > Lepidoptera > Pyralidae > Ephestia > Ephestia elutella. The sequence continues at coordinate 73,736 of CM031578.1, read as the reverse complement.
ATAAACCGCATAAAATCTGTTCAGTAGTTTTTTAATTTTATCGCGAGCAGATAGACGGGTTGTCCCTATTTTGTAAGTACTTTACCAAGAAAGACAAAATATCGATATATCGATGTTTTGTTTTTGTGTTTGCATACATCCCTAAGCCGGCGTCTATCAAGGTGCTGCAAGGTGCTGCAAGGTGTCTGTCGCAGACTGTCGCAGACTTAAGGGAGCGCGTTTTGGAATTTTTCTGATTTATTTTGAAGCCTTTTTTAAATCACTCTGGCAGACTTTTTTGTCGACCTATTAAAGATACACAAACCCCCATACATTATTTTGTTATATCTCAAAGGGTCTCAATCTCAAAGGTTACACAGCGATTTCGATAAAATCTGCCAGGCGGCTAAATTTTTTCTTGACTTACTCAACCACGATCGTTATATTTCAACTGATATGTATAAAACCTAAACAACATTATACACTTAATTCGTTTAAAAGGCTAAACCTTCCACATGAATTGCTCTTTCCATTAGTGAAAACCACATGAAAATCCGTTCAGTATTATTAGACAGACAGACAGCTAGACGCCGCATATGACATGTGTTATACTTATGGATACTTTTTAATAAATTTTAAAATTTTTGACTCCTTTTTATTTTAATAAAAAAAAACTATTTAGAACATAAAGTTTCAAACGGTGTTAAATTGTGTGAAATTGTGTTCAAAACCTCACCTAAATAAAATAATAAACCAAACAATACGATGAAATAAAATATTAGGTAACCATGGATTACATCCCCTTAAGCTAGCAGCAGACGGCGTTAGCCGCTGCGACCTGCGGCCTCAGTTAACTATACCGAGACTTAGGGGTGTAGTAAAACATCGATGTTTATTATTAGTTATATCGAAGCTTTTATTTTATTTTTACACGACTGACCAAAAAAGGAGTGTTATGTTTTCAGGGTTCATGTATGTATGTATGTAAGTATGTATGTATGTAAGTTTCTTTATTCCACCATAAGTCCTGAACGGCTTAACAGATTTTGATGTGAGATGTATTTTTAGATTCCTTGCATTCTTCCGAGTGACATAGGCTATATGACGTCAACATAAAAACAAAATGGCGGGTTATATATGCGATAAATAGCAGACCAAAAAAATAAAATTTGATCAATCTTATCGAGTGGGGTATCAAATTGAAGGGCTTTAAAAGGCGATTTCAAAAATGTATATAACTTATATGTTTGTATGTACTTATTGAGCAAAAACTCGTCAGTCGTGTTTTTTATTTTTAATAATTGGCTTGTTTGGTAGGTAAAATTTGTTTTTGTGGTAGTTTCAATGAGTGTATTTCAATCAATCTAGAAACCTTAGAAAATCTATAAAATATACTTTAAATACTTTACTATACAAAAATAAACGTATACACAACCTCTTATAAAAAACCAAAAACTTTATTAAAAATGCTACTTTTAACCGACTTCAAAAAAAGGAGGTTCTCAGTTTGACCTGGATATTTGTATGTATGTTTGTCCGCGATTATCTGGCGTTTGGCTGTACCGATTTTGATGCGGTTTTTAGAAAATCATATTAATGCAACGCAATAGAATTATATATTTATATATCGACTAGCTTATACCCACGGCTTTGCCCGAGAAAATTGTACATCAAAGCTTTCCTTTATTATGACATGACCCACCCAGTCCATTATTATAAACCGCATAAACATCTGTTCAGTAGTTTTTAAGTTTATCGCGAGCAGACAGACGGGTTGTCCCAAGTTTGTAAGTACCTGCCAAGAAAGACAAAATATCGAAATATCGATGTTTTGTTTTCGTGTGCATACATCTAAGCCGGCGTCTATCAAGGTGCTGCAAGGTGCTGCAAGGTGCCGCCGGTCGCAGCGACCAGCTACACTCGACAGCACCCTGCACGGCACTTTGATTAACGCCAAGCTATAAAGTGCTGAACTGTTGACATATTGGATGTACTCTTTCTTCATATGCACTAAATACAAAGCCTTTCAAAAAGAGACAGATATGCCTCTCCACACACATTATCACTACAACTCAGGTGTAGTCGCGTGCTGCAGAACTCTTTGCAGGCTTAAAGGCGGTCTCGTCAGATAATCGGTGTGCTGTAAACTCTAACTACAGTCGACGTATTCGCCAGACACCACTTAGTGTTGTTGTCATTATGGGCAACAACAGCATATCTGGATATCTACCACGATAATTAGAAAAGTCACTTATTACGTGAATAGCCGTGGGTTGACTTTAACAAAGCAAACATACTTCATAAATATACAGAGATGGAAGCGTTAGCAAGTTTAATTTTATGAAACTCGGCTTACAACTTGTCCTTTGAGGTAATTTACACATAGCCCTTACACAGCTCTTCTGGACAATAAATGCTCTCTCTAAGTCAACAGAGTTTCCCCAAATGACTATACCGTACCGCAGAATAGACGCTACATATCCGTGATAAGCCATCAACGCCGTTTTTAAGTTAGTTATGTTGACTATAGCCTCCATAAAACATAAGAAAATTTATTCAATTTGGAACATATATCTTTGATGTGAGAGATTTCCATGTGCAATGTTTATCTAATGTGATACCTAAGAAATTTTACTCTCATTACATTCACTTTTATTATATCTGCCCATCATGCTTTATCAATAGATTAGCTACCCTATTATTTCTTTGATTATGAAATTGTATATATTTTGTTTTTTTTGTATTAATGTTTAAGTTATTATTATGAAGCCAGTCCGTGATGTCATTAAGTGTTTTAGTTATGTCATTGTTGTATGTACAATATGTGTTAGGTGAACTTGGAATAACCACAGCGAGGTCATCAGCAAACAAAGTACAGAATTTTTGTGTGGCTTTTGGGGAGATCATTAATGTACAACAAAAATAGCAAAGGGACCCAAGATGCTCCCCTGAGGCACACCAACGTGATTAGTTTTACACTCTGATCGAAATATGGTTTCATTCTGATTTTTTGTCTAAATTTGTCACAGCAACATATTGAGTTCTGTTTTTCCAAGTATGACTTAAGCCAATTATAAGAATTGCCACGTAGTCCATACTTTTCACATTTAGAAAGCAATAACTCATGTGATACATAATTAAACGCTTTGGTCATGTCTATAAACAGAACAGTAACTTCGACAGATTTATCCACATGCCCTAGGATATTATTTATCAACTTAAAGGCAGCTAAAACAGTAAAGATTTACCTTTTGAAAAGCCATTCTGGTTAATGTCTAAAACAGCGTGTTTGTTTATAAATTTGGTGACTCTATTGTGCGTGGCTCTTTCAAAAATTTTTGCAATAACAGAACTCAGTGCGATAGGTCTAAAGTTTTCTAAAATATCTGTATTTTTTTCTTTAGGAAAGGGTTTTATCACAGTTACCTTTAATTTTTCTGGGAATTTACCCTGCTCTGCAGTAATTGATAAATTTACCAAAAAACTAAGTGGTGCTAATATATGTTTAAGAGGCTTTAATTAATTTGAATTGATAACTGATCATGTCCAACTGACTTTGTATTTCTTAACCCTTAACTAATTATTTCAAGAATCTCTTTACTATCTGTAGGATACAAAAATAAAGTTTCATTAATCTGTGTACATAAATTTATAGTATTAGTAAAGCCCTTTTTATTTCTTGGTCAATATCAGTAAAAACGTCATTAAATGCATTTGCAATGTCAAGTGGATTATTTATAATTTTATCATTACATGACAATTTTATTAATAAATTTTATTTCTCATGGCATTATTACCTTTTATTAAATTCCAGGATGCTTTGCATATGTTAGCTGATTTATTTTATGTATTTTGTATTTCTAATTTTTTGTGAAGTGTTCATACATTTTTTTAATATAGATGAGTATGATTTATATGCAAGTTTGGCTTGCAAACAGTACTTTTATTATAGTAGGAGAATTCTGAGAGTGTACGTTTAGTCCTACATGCTATACGTATTCCTTTTGTTATCCATTTATTATTTTTGGGTGAAGAACTCATTCTAATTTTAATAATAGGAAAGCATGTAGATCAAAAAGAACTTAAAGTTAAAAAGATCATGTGGAAATTATCAAATGCCTTAATTTATATCCCTTTCATTGTACACATCTGACCATGATAGATTCATGTCAAGCATTCATTAAACTTATCTATACTTTTCTCTGAACTAAAGTCCCGCTTTTTAATGAAATAATGTTTTAATTTGTTTTATCTTTTTTTATTACTGGAATTTCTAGAAGTCTGTGCTGAATCGTGATCTGATAAACCTCAATTTGTGAACTTTTACTCATTGTCATCAGTGATGTCACTAATTATCAAATCTAGGCAAGCATTTTTTCTTGTAGGTTCTTTTATGTGTGATATGTGAAGTTATAATTTTGTAGTAAATTTAAGAACTCATCACTGACTTTATTAAATTTTAATGTATCTATATTCAAATCACCTACAATCACAATTTTTTTCTTATGCTTCGTTCTTAATTTATATAAAAGCTGGTCTAAACGATCTAAAAATAAATATGGATCAGTCAGTATATCCTTGGGGTCATATGGTATTCTATACATACATATTAATATGCAGTTATGTGTGGTTAATTCAATACCACAACATTCAAAATATTTTTCTATTGCCATTTCTTGTAAGAAGTGTATTTTTTTATATTCTAAATGTTCTCTACAAAGTATGCATACACCACCGCGTTTTTTGCTTTTTCTAGAATATGCATCAGCAATAGTAAACCCAGATAAGCGCATGTTACTTTCATTTCCTTTCAGAATAAAAGATTCTGAAAGACATATAATGTCAATATCCCTATAAGTTGCCATCAGTTCCAATAAAGTAACCGTAAAGAAATCAAGTTTGCACAAAATCCCTGCAATATTCTGGTGAAAAACTACCAAACTAGTCTTGGGAGAAATCTAATTTAGTTCTATTTAGGCTTTCTCCTTCTATCCTTCATAGCTGAATTATTAATTTTACTTTTTGAGTTTGAGCAAATATGAGTAAGCTTCTTTATTTTTAGTTCGTACTCCTTTATAGTTTTTTTTAGTGTAGAATTTTCTTGTAGAATATTGCTGATTTCGGTTTCAGATATTTGTAGTTTTTCTCTAAGCAATTTATTTTCCTTCTCTAATTCGTCTATTTTATCTTGATCTGTTTCGGTTGATGGTATATCTGGACAACTCCTATTTAAGTTGTTTAACTCTTGTGTACTACCATCCAACTCTAATTCCTCTGCTTCATCCGAGAGCGAATCAAACGAGTTCGAAGTTTCTAAATTTATTCTGCATTTTTTTCGCGTAGTAATATTTTCATGAGGCGATATTTCCCGATTCAATATAGGAGCAGTAGTCGTAGGTGTAGATTTTGATAAGGGTTTGCTCTGCTTTGTTTTGCCTATACACTCTATACACTTCCAGGTTTTTTTGTGTTCAGTTGTCATTATGCGAAACCTTCCGAATGTAACATTTGTACAGTCTAAATGAAATGTATTTCTACATATGGAAGAAATCAAGTACATACCGTTTATTTTTTATTCTATTGAAACATTTTGTACATTCTACTTCCCTTTCTTGATTGCCCTTGTTGCCTAAATCTTTTCGAAATATTCATATGTTTAAATTCTGTCTGCAGATTCAATAAGAGTATATTTTTTGCAAGCTGTAGTGTACATGCAATTTAAATTTGTGATGGCTGTATAATAAAATATCTTAGCTTAATTCTTCAAAATGTCAGATGGTTTTTGTGTCGGCAAATTTTCTAATTGTCAATGTCAAAATGATAAATGTCAAAATGATAGATGTCCAAATGTCAAAGCTTGAATGATTGAATAGCTGTGCCTCGGTGCTCCGCTCCTGTGGGGACTGGGGATTTCGGGATAAATGTACTTCGCATGTGCCTAATTTCATTAAAATCCGTCCAGTAGATTTAACGTGATTGAGTTATAAATATTCGTACGCACATCTAAACTTTCGTATAAATAATATCATAATCATAACTAATATCATAAATGCGAAAGTGAGTTTGTTTGTTTGTTACCTCTTCACGCTTCATCTACTGAACCAATCTTCCTGAAATTTCGCATACACATAGCTGGAAGTACGGAAAAGGACATAGGATACTATTCATCCCGAAAAAGCACTGTTCCCGTGGGAAATTCACGCGGGCCAAGCCGCGGGCGAAAGCTAGTTGGTAATAAGGAAGATAAGATTAACCTCAATGTCTACAGTATACATTCACAAAGCATCCGATTTCAACTGTCTCATTTTCTGCATTGAATTGAGTATCTTCTAATTCACGTTAGAAAATAACTCAGAAACAAATGGTTTTCACTGGTTTTATCAAGTAAAAAAAGAAATTGTCTAAGTTCAGTCAATGGAATAATACAAAGCGTGTTTTCCGTATCACTAAAACTAAAAGGGGTAAGCAACGTATCACTAAAAGGGGTAACTAACGTATTTTCCTCGTTTTTGTTATTCTTTGTAAGAAAAAGGTAGTGGACTTGAAGTAATTAAACGAACGGGGCAAGTCTAGTGGAAACATGGTAATAGTGTTACCTATCTAGTGACGTACAATATCGCTCTTTATTTAAGTATACCTATTATTTTTTTATTTTTTTGGGCTATAATTTTTATGGAAACCGTAATAATGCTCCCACACTGGCAGTTATAAAATGTTATATAACATTTGCCGTCTCGTTTTTGCATTAACTTTAACATAAGTGTAACAGAGACAACAGATGTTACATAACATTTTATAACTGCCAGTGGGGGAACACCATTATATAAATAAACGTCATAATCTATAAACATTTTTCCAAAAATTGTGCAGACTTCAATAAAGAAATCAAAATCGTAAAAACAGGTATAGAGAAAAATGTATTGGCACGTCCTTGCGTAGATGTCAAGACATTTTGACCGGTATGTATGTAAGTATGTATGTTGATCTGTTACCTCATAACTTCTAAACGGCGAAGTTGCGGGCATAAGCTCGACGTACATATAAATATGTTAAATTGTAACAAAAGCGGTCAGTAACGAGCTCGATGCATTTATTGCACGTTGCACATGCAGGTACGCTCTAATGCGCCGGCTGGCCGCATGCATCGGAACTATTGCAACGTGTTTCAATTGGCCGGCCATTGACCCCGCTGAGATGCAGCCGAATGTGTTGCATTTTCGATTGCAATAATTATTCAGGAAAATTACTTTTTGGAGTGAAAACTAATGAATGACAAGGTGATGTCAAATAAAATGTGTATTTAATACAAAACTTCTGCCTCTGTTGATTTTTTAAAGTATCCAATTCCAAATTTCATCAAAATCAGTGTACCTAGTGGTATTGTATAGCTACGAAAACGTTTTTTTAAATTCGTTAATAGGTCCCCCTACTGGCCTCTCCCTTATCTCTCCAACTACCTCTATCGCTCGCTAGCAGCTGCCACCGCCTATCAAAGGCCGTAAATTCATCAGACTACCTCATTTTCGGTTTACCTCTCTCTCTTTTGCCATCAGTCGGGATCGGGATCGGGACGCAAGGTGTGACTATTTTTGTCCATCCTTCCATCCTCATATACTTTATATACGTTTTCTTCTCTCGACTCAAATAGCGACCTATCAATAGATCGTACTCAACTTGTAAGACATTCACAAAGTCATTTAATGAAAATGTGAAAAGTTTAATGGAGACTGGTTCTACTGCTCAAAGACAAAGTATCTCTTTATGCAAACTAATTAATTTCCAACTACTTCACTTCATAGATAGTGTTTCAGCATTTGGCTATCGTTTTTAAGATCTAATATTAATCGTTTTATTCAAGATTTGCTTTATCTCGGAGCTCTGTTTCTGTGGGAATTCCGGGAAAGGTAGAAAAAATGTTTTTCTCACTAAACTTATTATTATAGACTAGCTGTTGCTCGCGGCTTCGATTGCTTAGATGAAAAAATCTTTTTGTGTTTCAAACTGTAAGTAGTAACCTAAACTCCAGTACCTACTAAAAATTTCAGCCATTTGGTTATCCCGTGTCTCGCGGGATAACAAACATTTTGTTGTTGGACTATTGATAAATTTAATTCTCCATGGTCCAACCGGTTGTACCACGGGGAAGCTAGTTTACCCGTGGTCCAACTGGGTGGACCATGGATAGTTTTACTTACCCGTGGTACAACTCTTTGGATATAGCCGTTGGACCACGGGTCGGTAGCGGAATATATTAGGTACTCATGGTACAGTCGCGGTGTTAAATGAATCAAAAGAGATATTTCATTCAATAAACGATCTTCGTCTGTTCGTTATCTACAATTTCCCGTGTACCACCACTCCCACACTCTCACCCCGATTCCCTCTTTGTCCTATCCCGTGTCCTGTTACCTATACGTCATTAGAAAAGGCTCATCAGGTTGAACGACTTTTGCTAAGGCGCCATTTCCATATATGTAATAGTGTAGCTGGTCTCTTGGAGTTCTTTATCAGATGATCCTGATCTTCGATTTTTATACGTCAACAGAAAATGCTCGTCAGATTGATAAACTTTTGCAAAGGTACCATTTCCATATTTCTTATAGTTTAGCTGTTCTGTTAAGATTCTTAATCAGGTGTTCCAGTTTTCAAAATCAATTATAGCCTATATGTTGCCCAGGCTTAATAGCTTTACAACAAAGTTTCATTCAAATCCGTCCAGTAGTTTTTGCGTGAAACGCGTACATACATATAAACAGACAGACAAGAAATTCCAAAAAAAATTTTTTTGCTTTCTATTATTCTTTTTAAGTGTCCCTCTATCCATTTTAGTCAAAAATACTAAATGTACAGACAAAATATTTTTACTGTTTTATTATATGTATAGATTTAACTGCTTATTATTTTATGTAAGGATTTATTAAAAGGAGGAGGCCTTTGCCCAGCAGTGGGACACAACACCTACAGGCTAGTTAAAAAAAAACCGAGTTGTTACAAATAAACAGTTTATTTAACATTCCGGTGTAGAAAAACATCGTGAGGCCATGGCGAACCATTCCATTAACATTGTCAAGATAGCCATTGTGTGTGTTTCATTCCATAGATCACGACCCTCAGTCATGAGCAATACGACTAAAAGAGGATTCATTAACAGTCCATTATAATTGAACATTCGTCTCCCATATCCAGCCGGGCATTAATTTGATTCCATCCGGATTATCCGGCCGAGTTATGGCTAATAAAGCGGTTGTTTTAATATTTTTAAAAGCCTAGTCTTGTCCCGGCTCGCGGCTGTCAACTCCAAAGGACATTTCGGATTTTTAATGTACTTCTTACGTCATTGTGGGGGTTTACTTTACATTATTGTGTCCTTTCAAACTGTATGAGAGTAAAATGTTTCATTTGTTTTTGTGGTCAAGTTGTGTTTGTTCGTTTGGTGTGTTTTGATACATAAACTTATACATACTTATGTATGTATATGACCGTTGAGGACGACCTCCGTGGCAATATTAATTCTGTGTCCGTGGCTCAACGGTCATCACCACGGACTGTCACACCGGAGGTCCCGGGTTCGATCCCCGGTCGGGTCAAGATGGAAAATTATCTTTTTCAGATTGGTCTGGGTCTTGGATGTTTATCTATATAAGTATTTGTTATAAAATATAGTATCGTTGAGTTAGTATCCCATAACACAAGTCTCGAACTTACTTTGGGGCTAACTCAATTCGTGTGATTTGTCCGTATATATTTATTATATTTATTTACTAGCGGCCCGCTCCGGCTTCGCTCGGGTGGACAATATTTGTGTGCAGAACAACTACGCTCTGCTGCCAGAAAATGTGCGCAGAGAATCCGGACAAACGAAGCGCCGTGAACCTCTTCACCGAAAAAGACCAGATTTTAAGTGGAGACCTATAGGTCCCCAAAAAAGCCCGATGATACCCGACGGTAAAGATTATATACGGCACTGCGTCTGTCCGACTAGAGCCTAAAACCTAACCTATACGCAGTCTGCTACCACTATAGCTTATAAAGGGAGCTATAGGGCCCTATATAATAACCTAACTTAATAACTGCAACCACCCACAAACCCAAGGGTCACTTACCAAACTTAATCTTCTGCTCTTCGGATCCAATCTTGAGTGTCTTCGGAAAGGGGGAATGCGGTCCCTAAACACCAAACCTACCCCGAGATCTCAATTCCCCAGAACAAACAAATAGATTTCTTCCCGAAGTTGGCTCGGCAACAGATGTCGGCGTCCCCAGGCAGCCACGTTTCGCATCTCACAAGAAACAGTCACAATAACAGGGTTTTTCACCAACACGAACGTTCAATAGTTATTTAACAAAAGGAAGCTCACAATTATAACTCAAATCAGTTATTACAAACAAAATTAACGCCACGCCGCGGGGCTTCAAAATGCAACAACCCAAGATGGTGGCTATATCACCGCGATATTTCCTGCGACACGGCCTCGTGTGCGCGCGTTCAAAGGACCACTGAATGTCGACGCCGGAAGCCGTCTGCGCAATGTTGCCAGGAGGCAAACGCAATGGCTATACGTAAAGCCAGCTATACACGGCGCTGCTACCATGCGACAGTGCACAGAGTTTATAAGCATCAACAATTTTTATTACAAACATCCCCCCGTCCCGGTCTGAGAAGCAGACCGCTAGCTTACTCTACGGGAAGGCGGGCGAGAGAGGTCACAGCTCTCCTTAAAATCGAACCGTCGACCAACACCTCAGCCACACGCGGAGTGCCATCTCCGCCAAGAATCAAACGTAATATGCGAGCTCGTCGCCAAAGCAATGAGGGCAAATTTGCCTCTTTTAACAATACTAAATCACCCTCCCTGGGAGGCTCAGTCCTGTCTGTCCACTTCACTCTTTGCTGCAGCAAATGCAAATATTCAAGCGACCAGCGACGCCAAAAGTCCTGGCTCATTTGCTGCAACATTTGAAAACGCGACAACCGATACACGCGTTCATCCTTCCACGGGTATTCGGGCAGGGCATTCAAAGGCCCTCCCACCAAAAAATGACCAGGGGTGAGAGCTTCCAAGTCATTTGGATCTGGAGATAGCGGACAGAGAGGACGAGAGTTGAGGACCGCCTCAACTTTACAAAACACTGTGGCCAGCCAAAGAACACTTCCGGTTGTCAACGAGATCAGTCGCTTAACAAATAGTTCTCATATTAATAAAAATTTAAATGGTAAACACCTAAACTACAGTGCCAAAAAGTGGATAATTCTAACCTGCATAACCAGCTGCAAGGTACGTCACAACACTTCACCACAAACACTACACAAAAGCGATGTAAATCAAAGCAAGAAATTGGAAGAGGAATGTTAACTGAATTTATTTAAATCTGGGACTTGTTTTGGTTTGCACAATTGACCAATAATAGAAGACAAACAAACATTTTTTATTTACATCACAACCGGCGGCTGACCGGCATTTAGAAATATTTTCGATTGACACTTGACATTGGCATATTACTGACGTACAGAAAGAGCTGACATTGATTTATGAAATAAGAAAAGGCACAGACATCACCTGTCATACATACACCTAGAACACACACACAAAGCGACAACAGCGCCACCTACAATAAAAAAAAAATAAACTATTTTATTTGGAGAACATTTACTAGATTAGAATGCCAATTTTGGAGGAAAGGAAGATTATCACAGAGAGACTTATTAAATATTTATCTATTTTATGCTGACATTTTGTTACCAGTTCATCTTCTCATTTATTTATTGTTTTTGACATTGTTAATAATAAATATGAGTTCCCAAGATTCTAACGGAAGAACCAGACGCAGGAAAGAGCAATTAGAGTGTGCTAAATGTACTAACACAATTCCTAACAAACAATTCATGACATGTACAAATTGTAAGAATTATTTTCATATAGATTGCCTAAATATAACATTTGCTAGATTTCGCATAATGACTACGGAAAATAAAAACAACTGGAAATGCAACGGATGTGTAAATAAAAGACATTTGAAAAAAAATCAATCGCCTGCCGCTATCCCGACCTCTTCAGACAAAAATAAACAGAAACCTAGTAAACAAATTGAACAGGAACACTACGAAATAAATCTGGAAACTTCAAATACTTTCGATTCGCTGTCAGATGAGAGTGAAGACGAACAAGGTAGTTTAACACAAGAGTCCTTGGAAATATTAAATAGAAGCTGTCCAGAAGTACCTACGACAGATATAAATAAACTAGAAGTATTAGAAAGCGAAAATAAATTATTGAAAGAAAAATTACAGGAAGCAGATAATGAGATATGCAACATTCTGCAGGAGAATTCTGCACTCAAAACAACTTTAAAAGAGTATGAACTTAGAATTAAAAAGCTCACTCACATTTGTAATCAAACTTCTTCTGTATCGTCGCCCCTGCCGGTTACATTAAATCGGAAACTTTGTACAAAATCAAGTTCCAAAAAAATATCAGAAACCAAAAAAAGGAGGGAAAGTCTATTAAATCCGACCAAATTGGACTTTACCCTCGACTTCATACCAAGGAACAAGCTGCACAATCGACGACTTCTAAACTGCTCCAGACAGAAAAATCAGATGGCGCCACTAGTTTACAAAAAGAAACTCCACCTGTAAACCCTAACAATGACATCCCAAACGGAAGATATAAGATACGCATTTTTGGAGGACAAGAAGTGACAGGGCTTGCTGCAAAAATGATAAGATCAAGATGCGGAAAATGGAATGACGTTTATGATGTAGATGCTTATGTGAAACCGTATGGGACAACAGAGCAAATACTGAGCAGCTGTTGTTTATCTGTGTCAAAAAATGATATAGTTATTCTGTCTGTCGGTTCCAATGATAGGAATCCATACCATACGATCTCACAGTTATGCAACGTACTAAATAGTCTTAAGGATAATAAAATCATTGTATTGAATGTATTTAATAATGACGTCTTAAATATTAAAAAATTAAATTATGAATTAGAAATGTTGACAAAAAACTATGCAAACTGTAAATTTCTGAATGTAGACTATACCATATCCAAAGATATATTAGATTATATTTGTACTAAAATAAATGTTGAGATTGACTATGAGCTGTATAATGAGAAGTTTATTAAGAATATTTTTAAATTACATAAAACAAATCAAATGAAATCGAATACAAAATTGCAAAAAAATAACAGATTATTTCCCAGTCCAAACAAACAATGAGATTAAAAAAAACTACACTTTTAGACTATTTCCCGAAACTGAATAGCGAGAAAAATTGTAAAGGAATTAAGAAGGGGACTATACTGAACTATTTTCCAAAAATTGACAAATCAAAATTTTTTCGTTCCTTACTGCTCGAATAGACAAAATGTATTTAAAATCTTTCACCAAAACATTGCTAGCATTCTATCTAAGCAAGAAATTTTAGAGTTAACGCTCGATGAATTAAAGAAACAAGACAAATATCCCGATATTATGTGCTTCTCTGAAACATTCTTGAAAGACGATTACATGCGATATTTAAATATACACAACTACGAGTTAGCTACGTCGTTCAATAGGGTTTCGAAACGTAGAGGAGGATCATGTATCTTAGTGAAAAAAGGGATATTGTATAATGAATTACAGCTGCCTACAAAATACGCATCTGAAAAAACATTCGAAGTCTGTGGAATTGAAATTCCTAATATTAAACTAATAATAATTTGTGTATATAGGATCCCTAACTCTGATGCAATGATATTATTAAATAAACTTGACTGTCTATTGCATGATCTTTCTAAAAAAGGCAAACTTAATTCCAAATTAGTTGTTATAGGTGATATAAATATTGACACCTTGAAACAAAGCAAAGAAAGTGACTATTTAAAGAACTTGTGCAACACTTATTCCTTAAAAATACATATAAACGTCCCCACGCGCAAAGATGCCTGTTTGGATCATATATTAAGTAATATCGAAAATGCGACAGCAGAAGTTTTGCCACTTTGTCTTTCAGATCACGACACAGCACAGCTTTTGAATTTTCAAATTAAAGAAACTTTTGCTAAAATTAAACCATACACTACATATAGGAAAGACTACAGTCCCGAAAATATCTATAAATTTAAAGAATGTCTCAGCAGTATTACATGGTCAGAGATATATGAGGACGAGGACTTTAGATTCTGCATTTAATAAGTTCCATGAAATGTTCTGCATGTTTTACGATTTATGCTTTCCTACAATAAAAATAAAAGTTAACAATACTAGTAATAACAATAGAAAATGGATAACTCAAGGGTTACGAACTAGTTGTAAACAAAAGAGATTTTTAAGATTTAAATATTATAAAAACAAAACAGACGCTAACAAAGACAAATATCTGAAATACTCTCAATTATTTAAAAAATGCATAAGTCATTCAAAAAAACATTCAAATATTACATTTATAAATAAAAGTGAAAATAAGTGTAAAGCAACATGGTCAGTAATAAAGAAAGAACTTTCAAATCAAAAAATCCCATGACGTGACAACAGAAATTAAATTTAATGATAATATTTTAAAAGAACCAGTCGACATTGCCAATGCATTCAATAATTATTTTATCGATTTGACTAATAATAGTAATTTTACACCAAATAATAAACAAACTACTTTGCCTAATAGAATATTACCCAATTCATTCTTTGTTATGCCCATGTCAGAAGCTGAGGTCCTTAATGAAATAAACTCTTTAAGAACCACCAATGCGGAAGGATATGACGGGGTAAATACAAAAATAATAAAAGCATGTAGTGCTGAAATACTGGCAAGTGCTAACACACTTAATAAACTTATCGTTTTCTACAGGAATCTTCCCCAATGCTCTTAAACTTTCCTTAGTTAAACCTTTATTTAAGAATGGCAAGAAAGATGATATCAACAACTTCAGACCGATAACACTCATACCAATTTTTTTCAAAAATCTTTGAAAAGTGTATGCTTAAGCGATTAATGGATTTTTGTAACAAGTACAACATTATAAATAAAAACCAATTCGGCTTTCAGAAACGTAAGTCAACTTCTCAAGCTATATATACATTAATTAATACAGTATTACTAAATCTGAATAAAAACCTCTTGACAACAGGACTATTCTTCGATTTATCGAAAGCATTTGACCACGTATCACATGAACGTCTTCTATGTAAATTGGAAAATATTGGCATACGAGGGGTGGCATTACAATGGATATCATCTTACTTGAAAGACCGGCAACAGGGAGTTATAGTTAATAAAATGACGAATAGTGAAATGACTACCTTCACGTCTTCATACAGAAAGACCACTCATGGAGTTCCGCAAGGGAGTGTACTTGGACCGTTATTATTTTTGCTTTATATAAATGACATAATTAATTTAACCAATCATAACTGTATCTTATATGCTGATGACATTTCCATAATTGTAACAACTAATTCTAACAATCGCGATAAAGACTCAATAATTAGACATCAAAATGACATAAATGAAACAATTGATAAAATAATTCAATGGCTCAAGGACAATAACCTAAAAATTAATCTTAACAAATCCAATTTCATTCAGTTTAATAAATCTAAACATCCACATTGTAACTTTACCTTGGACATTGAAAAGATTAATGAAGTTACAAGCACTAAATTCTTAGGGGTTATAATAGATCAAGATTTAAATTGGAAGAATCAAGTAGATAAGATTAGTAAGAAAGTAAATCAATTTGTTTATGCTTTACGTCAAATAAAAGTTACAAATCTCAAAACAGCTATAACATCCTACCAAGCGTATGTTGAGTCAGTTCTGCGATATGGTATAGTAATGTGGGGTAATAGCACTGAATTCATTAAGGCATTCAGATCGCAAAAAAAATGTATAAGAGCAATATGTGGGGTTTCCCCCGACACCTCATGTAGACCTCTATTCAAAAAGATGGATTTGTTGCCATTGCCAGCACTATACATTTATGAAGTGGGTGTGTTTGTACATAAACACAACCACTTATTTAAAACTGCTTATGACTTGAGTGGCAGAGTACAAAGAAATCCGCACAGGCTTGTATTACAAGATGTTTCTAGATCACGAAAATGTTCAAATAGTCCATATAATATGTGTGTTAGAATTTATAATGAAATACCCAATGATATAAAAGATTTAAGAGAAAATTTATTTAAAAAGAAATTAAAAGAATGGTTAATTGGAAAAGACTTATATGACATTAAAGATTTATTATAACGAATTGAAATTACATTTGACATTATTATTTTAGATTTAATTATATTAAAAAATATCGGAAGATTGTATCTCCTATTTGCATGCCATATATGTGGTAAAACATGTGTACTTTTTGATGTGTAAGACCTTCTTAACTATGTTTTATGCAAATAAAGAATATTATTATTATTATTATTATTATCAGCTCTTCAAAAGTTAGAGCCGTTTCTCCGATAATGCGGCGGAGGTGGGTCTTTGCGGATTTCACAGCCGCTTCAAAAATCCCTCCCCAATGGGGGCAACTTGGGGGACTAAACTTCCAGGTTATTCCCCTTTGGGCAGCAATTTGACTTAAACTAGTACAATTTTTATCAATAAACACAGAAACATCCTTAAGATAATTTACAGTTCCCTTATAGTTTGTGCCATTATCAGACCTAATAAGGGAAGGTAGACCTCGACGCGAAACAAAGCGATCCAACGCGGCGACGAAGGCCCCCGTAGTCAGAGCCGATACCACCTCCAAATGGACAGCCTTGGTGGCCAAACAAACAAATACACACAAATAGCCCTTCACAATACGGGCATTACGAAAGGGAGAAGCCTTGATCGAAAAGGGACCGGCAAAATCGGTTCCAACGCCGTCAAACGGCCTCGAAGGTCGGATTCGATCAGCGGGCAAATCACCCATCTGTGGTTGCATCGTGGATGCCTTCAACCTATAACATGCAATACATCGAAACAGGACACTACGGATTGCTCTTCGGGCAGACAAAATCCAAAATTCGCGTTGCAAAATAGCCAACAAAGCATTGCACCCAGCATGGGCGTTACGAATGTGTCGATCAGACACCAAAAGCTGCACCAAGGGTCCGCCCTTGGGCAACAACAGAGGATGGCGAGTCTCATATGGAAGATCCGCCTTCCGGAGCCTGCCCTCCAACCCGAAGAAGCCCATCCGAGTCGATGTACGGGTTCAAACGAGCGACCGCGCCCTTCAACTTAGCGCGTCCGTCGCGCAAGATACGAAGCTCTGACTCAAACCGTCCGGTCTGCACGACACGGACCCAATGCAACAATGCGCTCCGGCGCTCTTCTGCACCTGCAATCGGCTCCAACCGCTTTGCCTGTGGGTTTCTACAATTATGTATGAAACGCTTAATCCAACTGGTAACACCCAGAAGCTTATCCAAGCTGCTATACCGAGCAAGTAGCCAATCCGGCTCCGACGTCGTCTCAGCGACTACAGCATGTACACGGAGCCCAGTCAAACTCAAAGAAGTAACATCTGTCTGACAGACAGGCCAAGAAGTTTCTGATCCCATCAGCCACTCTGGACCCCACCAGAGCGGGTGTGACACCAATTCTGGTGCCGTACAACCTCGGGAGGCACAGTCCGCTGGGTTAAGCTCTCCCGGCACATGTCTCCATGTTATATCAATTCCGATATTCTGGATTTGGGAAACCCGATTTCCCACAAAAACCTCCAAGGTATGTGGGGCCGCGCGCAACCATGCAAGCGCGACCTGGCTATCCGACCAGGCGAAGATGTCCCGTATCTCGACCGTGGCCGCCAGCTCACTGGCAACGTGATGCAACAATTTAGAAAGAAGGTGAGCTCCACTCAACTCAAGCTTGGGAATAGTCAGCCTAGTCCTGATGGGGGCGACCTTGCTCTTCCCTAACAAAAGCGAGACATTGACCCGGCCATCGGCGTCAACTGTCCGCATATAGACTGACGCGGCGTAGCCTCGCTCCGACGCGTCACAAAAGCCATGCAGGCTGGCTCGATATTTCCCGGGGGCAATATTCGACGAGGCAAGGCAATCCGATTGACTTCCTTAATCGATGAAAACAACTCGAGCCAATCATCCAATGGAGAGCCAAACAGCGGCTCGTCCCACGAGACGCCCAAAGTCCAAAGTCTCTGAAGAAGACACTTCGCAGAGAATATCACTGGACTGATCCAACCGCTTGGATCAAACATACGGGCTATTACGGACAACACCGTTCTCTTAGTCCAGACCTTTGGTATTTCCAAGTCCACTTGGAATGTAAAAATATCGGTTAGCGGCTGGTACTGCATGCCCAGCACCGCTATCCTGTTGGGATCATCCACATCCTCAAACAGGTGAGGGTTCTGTTGGTGATCCTCCGGGATCCCTTCTAGAACTTTAGGCTCATTAGACAACCACTTACGTAGCTCGTAGCCACCTGTCTTCAATATTTCGATCAATTCATCCCGCAGTAGGAGGGCCTCCTCAATACTTTGGGCTCCGGTGCACACGTCATCAACATACAAGTCACGTGACAGCACGGAAGCCCCACGGGGAAAGCGGATCCGTTCCCGCTCTGCCAATTCAAGCAATGATCTGATGGCGATATAGGGACTAGATTTCAAACCATACGTGTTTGTGTTGAGTTCATACACCGTCACAGGATCCTCAGGGCGCTCACGCCAGAGTATCAACTGGAATCGCCTGTCCTCAGGATGTATGACTGTCTGGCGGAACATCATCCGGATGTCCGCGCCAAAAACCACTTGATGTCTTCTAAAGTTCAAGATGATGTCAATTATGTCCCTATGCAATTTGGGACCTGAATGCAAACATAGATTCAACGAAACTCCGTTCGAAGTGGGTGCGGACCCATCAAAGACAGTCCGCAACTTGCCCGTTGAGGCCTTCACCACCGCGTGGTGGGGCAAAAAATAATGCTCAGTTGAGCTCCAATCAACTCGAGCCGGAGACATGTGACCCAAATCCTCGTACTCGCGCATAAATTCAATATATTTATCGCGAAGTACGTGGTCACGCTGCATACGTCGCTCCATGGACAGCAGTCGTTTCTCCGCAAGCGCCCTACTTTGCCCTAGGCTAGGACGAGAGGCAACAAAAGGTAACCTAGTTACAAACCGACCGGAGGGCAACCTCTCCGTGGTCGATCGAAAAAGGGCTTCGCACTCAGCGTGTTCCGGATCCATCCTGGAACTCATAGGTGGCTCCTCCACCTCCCAAAACCTTTGCATAGTCTTGGCCAAGGACGCAGATGCGACGACCGGTGGCTCCTCCACGGTGCTATTATCAAACACAGGGCCCATCAGGGCAAAACCAAAAATCGTAGACACTGCCATCAGTGAAGACGAACCCAGAGCTTTCTGAGTACCCAACAAAATCCAACCCAATACGTCCGAGCCCAGGAGCAAGTCCACTGGGCCGGGATGAAAGACAAAGGGGTCGGCCAAATCCAGACCCGAAACCAAAGACAACACACCCGGCGGTATGTCTGTCGAGGGGTGCCAACCCGCAATGGTATCCATTACCATAGCCGAAGTCGTGATCCTCATTGTGGAGGACTTCAGCGAAGAAAAGGTGACAAGTGTCTGGCCCGTCAGACACTTCACTTGTATGCCACCAACTCCAAGAAGTGGCACAGGCGAGTCTTCCACGACTAAACCTAACTGGTGTGCCACTCGAGTGGTAACCAAACTGCTTTGAGCCCCTGAGTCCAACAGAGCTCTCAAATTCATGGCTTCCCCCCCACGACCCCATACGCGGACCACCGCGGTAGGGAGCAGAACCGTCCGCGGCTCTGTCCCAGCAAGGGAGCAAGCTAGTTACGGGCTCCCCACTCTCTCCAAACCAGGGGCGCGCCACTGACCCGGATAATATGGCGGGCGAGTGCACATCCCCATCTGAGGTGGGGCATAACCCGCGGCCCGGCCATACATATGGTACGGCGGGTGGTACTCCAGCCGTGGGTACTCGTGCAGCGGCGGAGAAAACCGCTGCGGCTGCATGTGTTGGGCATTGGTAACCCGCGTGGAGGGGGGTGTCCCCACTCTCACGTCCGATCTAGGGCCCCCGCCCATGGGGGCCCTATCCGGGGCCTGGCCAGCCACATACTGGCCATGACCTTGGGGCGCGTGGTCCCGGTCCGCCAAGACCCGCGCAGGTACGCGACCCCCCTCCCGAGGGGGGGTGCGACGAGCGAAGCCGCGTCCTCCGTCCGATGGTGGAGGGCTTCGCGCTGGAGCGCCCCCGCCCATAGGGGACCCCTGCCTCAACAACCGGGGGCCATCCCCGTTCCGGTTCATGCAGAGCATCACGTGGTGCAGCCCACGGCATGCACTGCATGGTATGGCCCTGGGACAGTCACGTGCATAGTGACTGCCCAAACAGTAGAAGCAAAGTTCATGCCGCCTTGCCATGCGGCGCCGATCTTGTACTGGCAGCCTCTGCCAGTCCCTGCATTGCAGCAGGCTGTGGCCCATCCGGCCACATTGCAGGCAGTCCGCGTCCCCCGCGACTGCTGCCGTGTGTGCAACCCGCACACCAGCTCCACGCGGTGGCGGTTGCCGTCCCTGTTGGGGCTTACACTCGCCATGAGGGTTCCAAGGGCCTACGTTCAGGCGCTCTGGATGGCGCTGAGTCCGTCATGGTATTCTCAGCGGCCCGTGCCTCAAACTCCAAAAACTTCACCAAGTCAGTGAATGTTGGTAGGGTGGTGCTGTCCCGTTCCGCATTCTCGCGCTCAAATCGCGAGCGGATGTCATTGGGTAATTTGCCCAATACAATGTGCACCAGCAAAAAGGACCATTGGTCCACCGGCAGCCCCAGTGTGCGGAGCGCGTTACAGGCCACTGTAACGGGCGTGAGCAACTGCAGGCGCAACTGTGCCCTGTTGGCCACCCTGGGCAGGGCCATCAACTGTGCGGCGTGCGCATCCGCTAACAAACGTAAGTTTTGGTAGCGGGAGTTCAATACCTCCCAAGCCGTGTCGTACTGGTCGTCCTCCACCCGGAGGTGCTGGATGAGCGACCGCGCTTCACCCTCAAGAGTGGAGAGGAGGTAGGCCATCTTCTGGGCCTTCGACAAATCCTGTCGTGCTACGACCAGGGACTCAAACATATTTTTATATGCCACCCACTCCTCCATCCTACCCCCAAAGTGGGACAGCGGAAGGGTGGGGAGCCGACCAGTAACCGCTGGTCCTTCCTGTCTAACAGGTGTGCGAGGGGCTGGTCCGCCAGCCTGTCTCGCCCTTATTGCGGCCGCCGCCTCCACGATGTCATCGTGCAGACTCAGGATCTGGTCCAGGTCCGCCACGTGACCTGCGTAGACCTCCGGGGTAAGGTCGGCTTCGGTAAGCGCCGCCATGGCCGCTTCCGCGTTGTTCAATCGTGAGCGGAGCTGATCCGCTCTTTCCAGTATAGCGGCCTCCCTGTCCTTCCGGGACAGGAGTCCACCGGCCGTCACAAACCATCTCAATTCGTTGGCGAGTGTCGCCTTAGCATTGGGGACCTTCGCCATCGCGTCAAGTCACAAACAAAAAATAACAAAAGGTAAATAAAAAACAACAAAATCAAACAACTACACGAAGAACCGCGGTAGGTATGAGAATGGCACAAACCCGGAACGCACGGTACAAACCGCAAACAAATACAAAAAAGGTTACAAATATTCTTATACAAACAAACTAAGAAAAATCTAATAATTTTTACAAACAATTAATTATTTTTTACAAACGAACAAATAGAGGGTAGATAAACTACGCTCTGCTACCAGAAAATGTGCAGAACAACTACGCTCTGCTGCCAGAAAATGTGCGCAGAGAATCCGGACAAACGAAGCGCCGTGAACCTCTTCACCGAAAAAGACCAGATTTTAAGTGGAGACCTATAGGTCCCCAAAAAAGCCCGATGATACCCGACGGTAAAGATTATATACGGCACTGCGTCTGTCCGACTAGAGCCTAAAACCTAACCTATACGCAGTCTGCTACCACTATAGCTTATAAAGGGAGCTATAGGGCCCTATATAATAACCTAACTTAATAACTGCAACCACCCACAAACCCAAGGGTCACTTACCAAACTTAATCTTCTGCTCTTCGGATCCAATCTTGAGTGTCTTCGGAAAGGGGGAATGCGGTCCCTAAACACCAAACCTACCCCGAGATCTCAATTCCCCAGAACAAACAAATAGATTTCTTCCCGAAGTTGGCTCGGCAACAGATGTCGGCGTCCCCAGGCAGCCACGTTTCGCATCTCACAAGAAACAGTCACAATAACAGGGTTTTTCACCAACACGAACGTTCAATAGTTATTTAACAAAAGGAAGCTCACAATTATAACTCAAATCAGTTATTACAAACAAAATTAACGCCACGCCGCGCCGCGGGCTTCAAAATGCAACAACCCAAGATGGTGGCTATATCACCGCGATATTTCCTGCGACACGGCCTCGTGTGCGCGCGTTCAAAGGACCACTGAATGTCGACGCCGGAAGCCGTCTGCGCAATGTTGCCAGGAGGCAAACGCAATGGCTATACGTAAAGCCAGCTATACACGGCGCTGCTACCATGCGACAGTGCACAGAGTTTATAAGCATCAACAATTTTTATTACAAACAATTTGTTTTTTAGGGTTCCGTACCTCAAAAGGCAAAAACGGAACTCTTATAAGATCACTTTGTTGTCCGTCTGTCTGCCAAACTTTTTTTTCTCATGAACGCTTAAAGGTATCAAGTTGAAATTAATAACGAATAATCAGATCCACGGTGTCTTTCAGCAAAAAAATAATTAAAATTATACGTCAACGCGATCAAGAGATATTACCGTAAATATTGCGAATTTTCGCATATATTGCAATTTCAGGCAGCAATCAAAATTATGAAAATTGGCAAAAAGCAAGGTAGAACAGCCGGTTCACGACTTTCCCGCTCCGAGTGATAGCTGCGCGCGGGAGCGGCGAGCGGCGTAACACAGAAGTCGAAAGATCTTTGACAACGCCACTGGTTTATTTCTTGATTTTTTGCCCATCTGCTCCTTCTGCAGTGGCGTAGTGAGACCCCGGCAGGCGGGCGGCAACAGTATCAGGGCGGACGTCGATTTGTTGCACTCCCGCCCCCAACATGCATAGTCCGCCTCTGTCCTTGTGCCCTCCCTAGAAAAAATCCTGTATCCGCCCTTGTGCTGTAGAATGTAGTCAAACGTTTCCACACTCATTCTAGTGTCATAAAACTTATTCGGATGTTTCCTGTAATCTTGGTATAAATTACGAAATTCGCCGCGAAGGTATATATTTTTATTTAGTTCGTGCTACTTTCAAAACAAAAAGGGATCATGAATACGTCCACCTAAACCGCTCCGCTAATCGCTACCACTGAATTAATATCCGCTACTGAGAGTACGTGGCGTGCTATAGATAAGCCCCGCCCGCCGCCGCTTAGACTCCCGCGCCGCGCCCCGCTTAGACCGAACGCGCAAAGTCGTGTACCAACCGTATTAACACTACTTATACAGAAATAAATCAGAAAATTAAATAAATAAATAAATAAATATATACGGACAAATCACACAAATTGAGTTAGCCCCAAAGTAAGTTCGAGACTTGTGTTATGGGATACTAACTCAACGATACTATATTTTAGAACAAATACATATATAGATGAACATCCAAGACCCGGGTCAATCTGAAAAGATCATTTTCCATCTTGACCCGACCGGGGATCGAACCGGGACCTCCGGTGTGGCAGTCCGGCGTGATGACCGTTGGGCCACGGAGGTCGTCAAAATTGTAAATATGTTATTGGAAGTCTAAAAAAAACGTTACAAACTTATTTTTGCGCTGAATTCAGTATGAGTCTTAGGGATCGAACTGCAAAGTTAAGTTTGTTTTTGAAATTAGTAGGTCTTTTAGATATAATGTGAGATGCTTTGCGTGTACGGAAGTTTGACTCGTACTTGGCCGGTTTTTGTATGATATTTACGTTATTACCTCCTATTAAAATAAATACATACCAAAACGCGCCCGGCCCGCTCAGAGATTACTGCGCCTTGCGCCTTTAGCTATGGCGCTAGTATAGGTGATTTCGGGGCGGATTGCCGTTTTTTAAATAACTCGTAGTAATTCGTAAACTATTGATCCAAATTACATGCAGTAAAAAGCAAATATTAAGTATATTAAGTACTTGTGACGATAGACTTTTTTAATTTGATAAGGATTAATAAATTGTGATTAATATCACCAGTTAAAAAACATTAACGATTTTAATTATTTTTAAAACATAAAAGTAGTTACTGTGGCTGAAGTATAAAAGCTAGATATATGCTATCGCGGACTTTTTTGTAGATCTATTAAAGATACACAATTCCTCCATACATTGTTTTGTTACATCTCTAAGGGATTGGACAGCGTTTTCGATGAAAGCTGCCGGGCGGCATTTTTTTTTTCCGACTTCCTTAACAATTATCGTCATATTTCAACTAATAATACACAAAATCTACACAAATTATACACTAAAACCTTCCTCAAGAATCACTCTATCTATTAGTGAAAACCGCATGAAAATCCGTTGCGTAGTTTCAAAGATTTAAGCATACAAAGGGACATAGGGACAGAGAAAGCGACTTTGTTTTATACTATGTAGTGATAGTGAAGTGATAGTGATAGTGATATAGGGGGAGAGATAGAGGGGATCTCCGAGTATTTTGTACTGAAAATTTATAATTTACTCAATATTGTAGGAATTTGCATAGAACGTAGTATCAAAATACATAGACGTACATTTAATTAGATAGGTATCGCATATTCATCAATATTGATATCCAACTTTAGTATAAAAAGAAATTGTATCACCTCTTTTACATTTTTTTAGTTTACATTAAACCGCTAACTTAATCTTTAATAATATAATAAACTTTGTCTAGTTTCAAAGATTTAAGCATACAAAGGGACATAGGGACAGAGAAAGCGACTTTGTTTTATACTATGTAGTGATAGTGATAGTGATATAGGGGGAGAGATAGAGGGGATCTCCGAGTATTTTGTACTGAAAATTTCTAATTTACTCAATATTGTAGGAATTTGCATAGAACGTAGTATCAAAATATCCTTTGTCCAGCAGTGGACGTCATTAGGCTGAGAGAGAGAGAGAGAGAGTATCAAAATACATAGACGTACATTTAATTAGATAGGTATCGCATATTCATCAATATTGATATCCAACTTTAGTATAAAAAGAAATTGTATCACCTCTTTTACATTTTTTTAGTTTACATTAAACCGCTAACTTAATCTTTAATAATATAATAAACTTTGTCTAGTCTAACGAAGAACAACTCAATACCCAAAACAATACTCAGAATTGAACGAGAGTTGAAAACGTCATGAAAAAAATATATTATAAAACAAAATAAGCATTGTTAAAAGCGGTGCGGAAATATTATTATAAAATATATGATTTCCTGTTATTTCATGTTATGCTTGACCTATTTTTATCCGGAAAGTGTAAATATTTTAAATTTTATTTTTTAAATAATGTTATTTTGTATGCCTGTAGGTGGAAAATAGAGTACTTATTAAAATTTAATTTATGACACCTGTAAGTAACCTGTTTTCACAAATAAAGATAATTTAATTTTGATTTGTTTCGGAGCAACGGTTTACTTGCAACGCAAATTCTTACGCACTTATGCGGTATCTATCTTATTATATGTCTGTGTTAGTGTAGTTGCAGCAGAAAAAAGAAAGTGTTCGAGCACTCGCTTAAACATTCACAGTATCCAGATCGTAAAAGTGCACAGTCCTGCAGTTAACGAGAACGGTTCAACTTGATGGTTACTTAGTGCACTTGCACTCCGATTACATTGTCCATTTGCATAAGATTTTACTGCGGTTTGCATAAAAATAAATTAGGAAAGTTACTGAGACGCCGCCAGTCTCCTGGGTACACTTAGGAGGAGTTATGACATTCGGGATAACACAGTTTTAGTATGGTTTCTGGTTTTGCAATCGCCTATAGTCAAAGTCAAAGTCAATCATTTTTATTCATATATGCTTAAAAATAGCACTTATAAATCGTCACATTCTTGTTTTTTAGTTAGTTGACGTCATAAAATTACTTAAAGCTAAGTTTACCACCGCCTCCAAAGCGCAAGTGGAGAAGAGGCGGCGCAACAAACTCCACTGCTGCATTTTCTCCAAAGACGTCACTTTACAACATATGTCTTACAATTAAATGACTGTATATGTGGACGAATATACATTGACTGAGGTGACCGCTTTCCACCTCATTTGCCTATTCAATAGTATAAAAAATCCTAACTCGAAAATTGTAGGGAATTTGTTTGTTTGTAAACTCTTTATTGCACATACACAGTACATACAAGAAAAATACAAAAGATGGTGAAACAAAAAAGAGGCGTACAATGGCGGGCTTATCGCAAAAGGGATTTCTTCCAGTCAACCAAGTGTTTGAAAGGAATATTTGAATGAAATAAGAAGAATTTATAAAATAATTTGATATGAGTTTTATAAATAAAGAGCTTCAACGTTGCATAATCAAGATATCTCCAACGGCAACCGTCTTGAATAAAGAATCGTACGAGCCCACAGATCACCTCGTCACTTGCTTTATTTAGAAGGTGCCCGTAACGCTGATTGGAGCACACCCCACGGACCTATTGACCCTGTCTAATTTACATACAAGTTTCATACAAGTATTTGCTAACTTACGTTCTGCATTTTTGCGATGTCCATTGGAATTTTCTTTCTTTTTACGCGAGTGTTTTGAATATCATAGAAATGAGTATAATATATCCAGCCTTTGTCCAGCAGTGGACGTCTTTCGGCTGAGAGAGAGTATAATATATACGACTATAAACGGGGCGTAGACTCTTATTTTGCCACTATCTGACATAAGCCACATTGGACCCTGACTGAAGATCCTTAGCTCATTTACACACACTCAAACGAACCTTATTTCCATTATTTTTTAATTTATTTATTCAACACAACACAACAGTACAATGTTTCTCTCTCTCTCTCTCTCAGCCGAAAGACGTCCACTGCTGGACAAAGGCCTCCCCCAAGGATTTCCACAACGACCGGCCCTGCGCTGCCCGCATCCATGCGCATCCCGTACAATGTTTATTTGCAATTAATATAATCTCTTCTGACATTTTCCGTCAAAATTATATTTTATTTATTTATTTAAACTTTATTGTACACACATGCAAAAGTACAGTACAAAAGGTGGACTTAATGCTAACAGCATTGTCTGACAGTCAAAACTTAGGGTTGAGCTGAGAGTTCATGTGGGTGTAAATAAATTTTATTAATTAAATATTATTATTTTATTTTATTAATTTTATTTTTCATTTTGCTGTTTTAGTACACCTGTTTTTGTTAGCATCACAATGATTGACATATATAATTTCGGAAATCAATCCACCATAGGCGGAGAAATCGGCGACCATACATAAAAAAAAACATACATACATCGAAACATATAACCTCCTCCTTTTTTGGGAAGTCGGTTGAAAATACAGCAGACATTTCTAATTGTGTTATATTATTCCGATTTCTGGTAATTATATCAAGGTATATACTAGTTATTGGCCTGTGGTGTGGCCCTAGAATAGCACCAACCCATCTCTTCCCGTGGGTGTCGTAAGAGGCGACTAAGGGATTAAAAACACCGGAGGATGGGCAGCAGCATCTTTCCGCGTACTATGCCATCACACTGCGATCGCTAACCCGCCTGCCAAGCGTGGCGATTACGGCAAAACCCCCCACGGATAAAATCCTTGGGGGAGGCCTTTGTCCAGCAGTGGACGTCTTTAGGCTGAGAGAGAGATATACTAGTTGCGTCCCAAGGCTGTGCCTCCGAAACGTAAAATTTTAGTAAAAAGAGGGATTTATGTGTAAGATTTTTATCCTAGGTTTACTCCACATAATAATATGCTCTTATCATATGAATAATGCTAGAATGCCTTAGTCATATCCATTTACATTCCCTTATAGTTAACAGCTCGTGTCAGTATAAATAATTACTTTAATTTGCAAGCAATTTGAGGTATCTAAATTTGACCCTTTCGCCCTATTAAAATGAAATGTGAACTTGTGGTGTAAACGATAGTAGTGTTACGCATTTAATTTGAATTAATTGTTTACATTTAGGCTCTTCCGCCCGAAATGGTTTGAGAGAAATTATGGAGGTTGACATTGTGTATTATTGTTGCTTATTCAAAGATTCGATATCTATTCTATCTATTCATTATGACGTAGAATGAAAAATACACACCTACTTTCTTGGCATTGTTAATGAAGTGACTATTGCCTTCTCCATTCACATGAAATCATTAAGTACAGCGGTTTCCTCATGATATTTTTTTTTATTGGAAGCTTGTCGTAGTCGATGAAACCTACCATACATCTATACAAATTCACGAGGAATAACTAGAATTTGCCTCTGGGACCAAACCAAGTGGCTTCAAAAAAAATGTAGACATGATTTGCATCCTGTCGATCCAACAAATAGCTGCAGCATCCGCCATATTTCAGAGCACAATCTTATGAAATTCCCCCCGAGGTGTTCACAATCCTCTCCTCCCAAATGGGATGTTTCATAAATTTCTCCACTGAAATATCGCATAATTCCGACGTTATGAAATCGCTTGATGTACGCCTTGCACGGTGGCTGGGGATCACATACGAAATAGACAAGATACTAATGAATTTGACATACTATGTAAAAATATTGAATTTAAAATGAAGTGTTATTAAGATATTATTCCAAAGTGCGATATTAAATTGTTGGACAAAAATACATATACACAGCCAAAAGATGTTTCAATGTTGTTTCAGAAAGCAACAAATGATAGGATATATGAAATCATAAATAATTTGAAATCAAAAAAAGCTGCGGGTTCAGATAATATTAGAGTAAATGATGTGAAATCTATAGGTAAAGATATATCGGGTGCTATTGCCAATTTAATTAATGTGAGTGTTCACAGTGGACTTTATCCAGATAAACTAAAAGAAGGTTGTGTTAGACCAATCCATAAAAAAGGTAAACGTGATGACTACTCAAATTACCGTTCTGTGACTCTTCTTTCAGTGATAGATAAAATAGTGGAAAAATACATCTGTGAACAAATTCACCAGTTTTATATGAGCAACAATGTATTATGCAAGAAACAATACGGTTTCCAAAAGGGGAAAAGTACCGATAGTCTTCTTTCAACATTTACAGACGACGTAAATAGTCAACTAAATGAAAAAAAGTACGTGCTTGTGCTCTTTATAGATTTTTCACGGGCATTTGATACCCTGCAACACGATCAACTTCTGAGTAAGCTAGACAATTGTGGAATACGTGGTCCGTTACTTGAATGGTGTAAAAATTATCTACATAATCGTAAATATATAGTAAGGGTAGGTGATGCAATTAGTCAACCAGTTACCATGACAGAGGGCACGGCACAAGGTTCGGTCCTTGGGCCCCTCCACTTTCTTTCATACGTAAACGATATGAACAATTGTATAAAGCACTGCAATTGCTACCAATTTGCCGACGATACATGCCTGATGATTAGTGATAAAAATTTGGAACGTGCTTGCAATCTTTTACAATCTGACCTTAACAAATTAGTAGAATGGTGTCACGATGTAGGGCTTGTAATAAATGTCGACAAAACGAAAATTGTTTTGATTAAATCTCCATATATCAAACAAAACCCAGTGAAGAATATAGTAATCCACAATCATAGCTGTATCCATGCGCAAAATACCATGTGTAGCTGCGCTAGTGTGGAAGTTGTAGATTCACATAAGTATCTAGGCTTAACTATAGACTCAAAACTCAACTGGAATAAACATATAGAACACGTTTGCAATAAATTGAGACATTTTTTGGCTAACATTCCTCCAAAAGTTAAATTAATGTTATATAATTCACTCGCAGAATCTTACATACAATACGGACTAAGTAGCTATGGGCGTACATTTAAAACCTATCTTAACCAAATACTTAAACTGCAAACTAGAATTTTAAAAATCATAGTACCTACTAAAATTAAAACTCAATTTCACGACAATGATGATGAATTATTCAAATACTGCAAAATTTTACCTGTCCACTCTCAGTTCCAATACCAATTTCTTAAACAACACTTTTTCAACCGACTTCCCAAAAAAGGAGGAGGTTATATGTTTCGATGTATGTATGTTTTTTTTTTATGTATGTTCGCCGATTTCTCCGCCTATAGTGGACTGATTTCCGAAATTATTGTTTTATTCGAAATAGTTTATTCCCAAGTTGGTCCCATTTTAACCACGTCAGAATCTGTTCGGTAATTTTGAAGATACCTAACAAAATATAAAAATTCATATATTGGATTATAGAGCAAAAGCCAGCGACAGCATGCCCTTCCTTATTTTATGAAAACTCAAGATTCTCTATGCACGTCCCCAACACAGAAATAGCGATTAGCGACTATACAAGTTGGATCATGATTGCTTAGGCAGATAATTTGTAGCAATCATATTTAAAGTGGTAGCTTAATTTCCTTAAAGTAAAAGTTTTTTTAAGATTTTATTCCGAATAATATGAGAAATCATGCCATCTATTGCCAAGCCATTGGTGCAAATACAAACCCCTGCCAGACGTTGTAACTTTACTAAATTATAGTCATGTTTGTTTTATTATAATAGCTGAATTTAATAATACTTTGAGAGGTCCCCAAAGGTGCTTTCGACTTATAAAATTCACTTTTGCTATCCATATTACCTGCATAAGCAACTAAGATTCAAACTTGATGAGTAGTCACTAATATTTTTTACACGTGGATATACGTGAAATTTGACACTGAGAAACATTCAGCATTTTTGAAATAAGGCAGGTTGGTCGTCGCGGGCTCTTGGTCTATTTATGTGCCAAAAATTTCGTGGAATTCTGACAAGTTCTGACATTTCAAATCAAACTGACATAAAACGTTTCGATTTCTTAAATTTTGGCCAGTGAAAAATAAGTTTAAGTTTTCATGACAACAAAATTGCACCAAGTGCACTAAAAATGATAAAATAAAATTTTTTTCCCAAAAAAATGAACCGACTTCCATTGTAAAACTTAAAATCATGAAATAACTTAATAGGCAGATTAATCAAAAAGAAAAATGTATTGGCATGCTACCTACTGAATGAGGTGAAGTCGGTGCCAAATTAAAAATTAAATCATCTAAATTAACATTAGAATCATGTGTAATTAAAATGCCTAATATCCTTACTCCTTGCACTTGGCACCGACTTCACCTCATTCAGTAGGTAGCATGCCAATACATTTTTCTTTTTGATTAATCTGCCTATTAAGTTATTTCATGATTTTAAGTTTTACAATGGAAGTCGGTTCATTTTTTTGGGAAAAAAAATTTTATTAACGAAAGATTTTGGAAAAAAATTGAACACCCAGTGTACACGCGGGCTATCGCACGCAATACATTAGCAACGACTAGAGCCAATAACGCGTACGGGGAGCGGACATCTACTTACTTAATACCTCGTTTTATAAACAAACTACCTCCCGAGTTGCGCAATACAATACATCCAAAAAATATCAAAATCACATTAAAGAATTATTTTCTAAATAATTTAGACTCATCTAGTTTCTAAGTAGGTATTGATATAGTATTAAGTTATTTTATAGGATAGATGTAAACTTACACTAGTAACATAAAGACAAACCTCAGGGTTTTTATATGTTATTATTTATGACTTAAGTTAAGTATGTACTTTTATTTGATAAATAAATAAAAAAAAAAAAAAAAAACGGTTAGATCATCCATTAAGAGTATTTCCAACTTTTTGTCAGTCAATACCGAGTATTGGGTTATTATTTGTTATCAGCAGAAGTGAAAACTTTCAAAATGTTTTATCCAATTTCCTCGAAAACTGACCGTTGTTTGCAAAGCATTGTTTCGTTCGTAATTTGATAGAAATTGACAATTTGCTAAAAAAAAATAAAAAAAATTTAAATACTAATATAAAATTTGAGTTACAGAGACCATGGTGCCATCGGATAACCCGTGTCGAAACATCCAGAAAAAATTAGTTAACTTTTAGTTGTTTCCCATGTTACTCGCATCTATTCAAAGAAATTTGAATATATCATCTATCTGTATGTCTGTCTGCGCCAGATCTCGGAACACAATGCGTGCCCTCAGTACTACTCAATCACACGAGTTCGTGCGGCGTGATATGTGACCCTTTTTATCGCTCCATATTAAAAAAAGTGATGTACATCTTCACCTTCTCTCTCGAAAGAATATGACATATAATATTTTATCAGAAATGTGCCCAGAATATCATGCCGTAAACCAAACAAAGAAAAGGTCACCAACATTTTTTTATACCGGTCATATCATAACCCTCCATTTGCGTCGCCGAGTAAAAATATCTGCAATTGCTTACACTCCGCTATCAGTATTGGCAAAGAGAACGCATTAATTTGATAAAAGTAGACAGTAATGCAAGCGGCGCTCTGAGTGCATTCCCTTGTATCTCGGGAACTCATCAGCGATGCTATAAAATGTTCCGGTTAATGCAGTATTGATACACTGAGGCATTATATTTGAGTTATTTAATTATTTAACTACTTGTTATAATGGTCTTGCTTTAATTGCACTGTCAACCTACCAGTACATAATGGTGTCGTGTAGGAGATATAAAATGCTTGATCGGACGTGGTCTAAAAATAATTTAAATATGTAATTTTCTTTTATATGTCAAATGCAACATGTTACTCGATCACAAACATAACATGCTTTATTATATTTATATTTGTTTCTTATATTTTATTTTATTTTTGACTGTACACAATCTAGTGTATGTATAGAGTTAATGAATAGTCCCTCTGGCATGTTAGGCGACCAAGACTGTTTTATGAGTTTCTTTCGGCATTTCTTCTCAGCAGTGGTCGTTCCGAAATGCTAGTAGATTGTAGCTTTGAGACATAATATATTATGATGAATAATTAGTTTTCGACGTGAAATAGAGCTATCTTTGAAGGCCAAATTTCAATAAAAAAAATGACTTTGACAACAACAAAGTAAATAGCAACTATATTAAGCTCGGAGAGCCATTATCAATATTTTTTACTAATACAATTTTATAAAAATGAAAAGTGTTCTAAGTGGAATAGCAAGGACATATTCGATCGAGGCTATTTAAATGTGCTCTGAAAGAAATACATCTTCTTACGTCGCATCTCGTAAACCATAAAACGTAGCAAAAGATGTAATGTTGGCCATACTTTGTAAACTTGTGAATGGAAGTCGTAAAATATCCGACATTAAAATTTCAATCAGTGCTGGCCAGTTTGAAAGTTTGATTACAATCCAGTAAGTCCAGAACATCAAAAATCTAGAAGTCCAGAACAGAATAAAAAATTTAAGAAAAGTTTTACTGTATCTGAATCTTGCTAGTTAAACTTGATCCAATTTCGGGATGAAAAGTAAACCAATTTGGCATATTGAAATACGCAAACATACATTGTTAGTTTAAAAACGGGATTAAAATTTTCAATAAATATTGTATTAAAACAATCAACAAAAAACAAACCGCTGAATACTAGTTTTTAACCTAAAACGCTTGGAATTTGATATTAAAATACCGACGCTATTGTTTTTCATAAAAACTCGCCTTTAATGGTAATGAATAAAATCCAATTATTTAAATTTGGCCAAAGCCTGCGTACTGAATTTCGGATTAACCCGCAGGTTAGAAGATTTAGACAAAGGGCTAATAGATATTCAATTCATCATACGATGATCAGACTGTATAAGGTACATGATATAAGTAATTTTATTTGATATAAGCTCAGGCTCAGGCAAGATTTTGTTTCAGAGATTTACATGAGCTCGATCTCAAAGTTTTTGTAGTCGGTTAAATAAAAATACAAATTCTATGTACAATTGATGCGCAATTAATTTATTATATTATTGTTTTTTATAAAAAAATTGCACAGTAAAAGACTTTTTGTTATGTAGAGTTGCGATGCTGAATCGGCGTAGAAGTTGGCAACCAACGCTACGAACGCTACGAGTTTCGTAGCCATCGTAGGCATGTCTACGAGCACGTAGACATGCCTACGATGTGCTACGAAACTTTTTTCATGTGATGGCTGTTCGAAGCAAATTTTATGAAACAATTACACAATAGCTTTCTGCGTTTCATGTACTTAGAACTATATTATAAATTAAATAATATCTTTGTTTTAGAATGTTATAGTCAGTATGCTAATAAATATATACATCAAAAAAGTTCTGTATAACCTGTTTAAAAAGGATACTTAATTAACATGCACCTTGGGGCTCTGTTCCCGTATGAATTTGGAGATAAAAAGTCCCATATAT
This sequence comes from Ephestia elutella, assembly GCA_018467065.1. NCBI lineage: Eukaryota > Metazoa > Arthropoda > Insecta > Lepidoptera > Pyralidae > Ephestia > Ephestia elutella. The sequence goes on along the minus strand of CM031578.1, from coordinate 39,343 downwards.
GTACGTATATATAAAACCATGCATTATCGTCTTTTTCATTTATCTAAATCGTCATTTATCTAAATCTGACCAGTAAATTTTGCGTGATTAATGTGATTTGATTATATAACAAATATTCACATCCAAACTTTCACACATTTAAAAAAATAGGAATATTTCACAAATGCAGAGGCACTGAAATACAAAGACATCTCAATTCATAACCTCCATATTGAGTCCAAAATCCTAAGACAAAGTCGGGGCACTCCGGCAGCGTTATAATAAACCTAATTTGTCCATAAAAGTACCTTTCAGGCCATTAGCTCCAAAAATACGACGCCAAATTCCCTCCTTTAGTGTTTTCACGAAGGGATATAAAATTTCATAGGCACTAGTCTCCATTTGTGGGCTTTTGAAAACGTTATTGGGAATCTTTAGTTCAATTTGAACTGCAGATGAAAACTGGCTAAATGGTTTTGTTAGTGTACATTGAATGCCTTTGTCTTTTGCGTCGTAGCTGGTGTTTTTAAACTCTAATTTATTAGGAATGCATTTGCCACTTAGAACTTTCATTATAAAGAATATCAAATTGTTACTCGATATTTTTTTGTGACTTTCTTGAATATAATTTTGTTATATTGCATGTAGTTTCATTTATCGAGACCACAGGATTGTAATAAAAGAAAGGTATAAGCGTGTGGTCTATTTTCCATAATGATTTATCTCTAATTGTGAATCAAACCATAGAGCAACACGGTCTCCTCTTCGCGTAGAAGTCCTTGTTGCTCGAAGGAATCAAAACAAATATATTCGGGATAATGTCTGAGACAGCGTAGTGCCTCGCTGTGTACTCATTATTGTGCATTTAGTGAACTGCAGTCATGTTTGAGTTCAGGCCACTTGAAATATTGAAAGGATTGTATTTGTTTGCAGTTGAGACGTGTGAAATGATGCAATTCAAAACTTACAGCCTAACCTTCGAACGACACGGTCTTGGAAATTCAATTTCCATTATTGGCTTTTTACCTATAGCAGATTTAAATAATAAGATTCTACATAATTTTAGTCCTCCGTGTTAAAAAGTAATAATTAAGAATTGTTATACCAAAGATAAATTTTATAAACGTAAGTTTAAAGTTTACGTCGAAAGTTTAAACGTTACGTTACGTTAGTCAAGGCATAAAAGTTTAAAATCTCTAGTCTCGTCAAATTTTAGTGACTAAATATAAAAATAATCTATGGGTTAAACTAATAGCTAACCAAATTTCGCGTGTAAAGAAGTGGGTCACATAAACATGTCGGAGAGGGAGGCTCATCCACGGAATTGAAAAGCTGGCGCAATTCGGAACAAAACTGTTTCGTTGCAACAACAATGGTTTTGTTAATGCTGCATTATTCGAGTGCGGCCGGCGACATGTGGCCTCTTTTCGAGAGGAGGCGTATTGCTTAAACTATATTGGTAACTCTTGCCCACGACTTCGCTCGAGTGAATTTAGTTCTTCACTTATTTCACCCCCTTAGGAGTGGAATTTCCAAAATTCCTCCATGAAAACATTTTACGTACCAATCAGTAAGCGTCTAATCCTACTAATATTATAAATGCGAAAGTTTGGATGTGAGTTTGTAAAGATGTTTGTTACTCAATCACGCAAAATCTACTGGACGGATTTCGATGACATTTGGTATCTCTCTCTCTCTCTCAGCCGAAAGACGTCCACTGCTGGACAAAGGCCTCCCCCAAGGATTTCCATAACGACCGGTCCTGCGCTGCCCGCATCCATGCGCATCCCGCGACCTTCACCAGGTCGTCGGTCCACCGAGTGGGAGGCCTGCCAACACTACGTTTTCCGGTTCGTGGTCGCCACTCGAGAACTTTTCTGCCCCAACGGCTATCTGTTCTACGAGCTATGTGCCCCGCCCACTGCCACTTAAGTTTCGCGATTCTGCGGGCTATGTCGGTTACTTTAGTTCTCCTACGGATCTCCTCATTTCTGATTCGATCACGCAGAGAAACTCCGAGCATAGCGCGCTCCATCGCCCTTTGGGTGACCTTGAGCCTTCTTATGAGGCCCATAGTAAGCGACCACGTCTCTGTTCCGTATGTCATTACTGGCAACACACACTGGTCAAAGACCTTAGTCTTGAGACACTGCGGTATTTTGGACGAGAAGATATCGCGAAGCTTCCCGAACGCTGCCCAGCCGAGTTGGATTCGACGGTTGACCTCTTTCTCAAAGTTGGACTTACCCAACTGAACTGTTTGTCCCAAGTATAGATAATTGTCAACAACTTCGAGTGTAGAGTCTCCAACCTTCAGAGGAGTGGGTGCGACACGGATATTAAACATAATTTTCGTCTTGTCCATGTTCATTTTTAGACCCACTTGTTGAGAGGCTCTACAGAGGCCATCGAGCATTGTGCCTAGGTCTTCCAAGGTCTCAGCCATGACTACGATATCGTCAGCGAATCGAAGGTGAGTGAGGTACTCGCCGTTGATATTGATGCCGAGTCCACTCCAGTCCAGAAGCTTGAAAACATCTTCCAGGGCGGCGGTGAACAGTTTCGGAGATATCACGTCTCCCTGTCTCACCCCTCGCTGCAACTGGATAGGTTTGGAGCCTTGATCCTGGAGACGGACCGACATGGTGGCGTTTTCGTACAAACACTTCAGCGCTTCGATATATCGATAGTCAATTTGGCACCGTTGGAGAGACTGTAGCACAGCCCAGGTCTCGATCGAATCGAAGGCTTTCTAGTAGTCCACAAACGCCAAGCATAATGGCTGATTATACTCCTCAGTCTTCTGTATAATCTGCCGCAGCGTATGAATGTGGTCTACGGTACTAAAGCCTTTTCGGAAACCGGCTTGTTCGGGAGGCTGGAAGTCGTCAAACCTGCGAGCGAGACGATTCGTAATGACTCTCGAAAACAGTTTGTAGACATGGCTCAGAAGTGAGATAGGCCTATAATTCTTCAATAGGGTTTTGTCACCTTTTTTGAAGAAAAGTACCACCACACTTCTGTGCCATGCCGTAGGCGTTTGTCCCTCGAGTATGACGGAATCAAATAGCTTCTGAAGAGCTCTTAATACCGGCGTTCCACCTGCTTTCAGAAGCTCAGCCGTGATTCCATCATCACCCGGTGCCTTATTGTTTTTTAACTGTTTGAGAGCCATTCTAATCTCATAAAGGCTGACGTCCGGGATATCTTCGGTGTAGTGTCGGGTCAATCTGGCTCTTGGATCTTTGGCCAGATTACTGACAGGTGTGCGTACGCTGGTGTATAATTGTCCGTAGAACTTCTCAACCTCTTCCAACAGCTCTGGCTTCGACGAAATGATTCTGCCATCCTCAGTCTTCAGCTTGGTCAGTTGGCTTTGACCAACAGACAGATCCCTTGCAAACACTTTTGAGCCCTTATTTCGCTTGATCGCCTCTTCAATACGGTCAGTATTGAATTGGCGTAAATCACGAGTTAAGGACTTGGAGATCTGTCTGTTTAGACGTCGATACTGAGCAGCATCGTCAGAGGACTGCAGAATCAAGTTTCGTCTTTCTTCCATGAGTTTGTTGGTGAGGTCCGAGATCTTTTTGGTTCCTTTTGAACGGCGGGTTTTGAAAGCCTTAGACCCAGCTGTTTGGACAATTTGCACAAACCTGTCATTATAATCGTCCAGATTTTCGCAGTCTCCCAGGCATTCGAAGCGATTCTGCAATTCGAGCTGAAAGCTCTCGGGGTTTTGGAGCTGGATAGGCGCTGGTCGGAGCGTAGACTTCATCAGTCGACACCTTTCGAGTTTTATTCTAAGATTCAATGTGCCTCTTACCAATCGGTGATCGCTTCCTGTTTTTACGGCATTGATCACAGAGACATCATTAAATATGTGCCTCTTCGTCGACAAGATGAAGTCAATCTCATTTTTTGTAACGCCATTAGGATGCAACCATGTCCACTTTCGCTGTTTTGGCTTTTTGAAGAAGGAGTTCATCATAAAGAGGCCCTCCTTCTCCATAAAGCCGGCCAGCAGATGACCACGTGCATTCCTCCTTCCATATCCAAAATTCCCCACCCTCAGCTCATCATCGCTTCGTTTGCCCAGTTTCGCGTTAAAGTCCATCACAACGGTATAGTGGGCCTGGGAGCTATGTATGGCTCTAGAAATATCCTCATACATAGTCTCTACCTCGTCATCGGAGCGATATGAGGGCGGTGCGTATACTTGTATTACCTTCAACGAATACCGTTTGGTAATTCTGAGTACAAGGTACGCTACCCTCGCCGAAACACTCTCGACCTGGACCACGTTGTTGACGAGGGACCTGTGGACGATAAACCCGACACCACCCTGGGACAGTTGGTCGCCCTCCCGGAAATAGAGCAGGTTTCCGGACTTGAGGATCATGGTGTCCTCCCCCTCTCTTCGGATTTCACATAACCCTACAATATCCCATCGTAACCTGCTCAATTCTTCCTCCAGTTCAGCGAGCTTCTCGTCGGTCCGCAGTGTGCACGTGTTATAAGTTGCCAGGGCCAAAGGTCGTCGGGGTTGGTAGCCTGGCATCTGCCGGGGATTCTTAGCACCCCCTGCCCCGCCGTTACCGTGACCGCTACCAGAGTCCGGGATAGCGGGGCCGCCGGGGACTAGGGGCCGTGTTATGGGTGTAACAACCATAGGGGGGTTTTGCCGTAATCGCCACGCTTGGCAGGCGGGTTGGCGATCGCAGTGTGATGTCATAGTACGCGGAAAGATGCTGCTGCCCATCCTCCGGTGTTTTAGATCCCTTAGTCGCCTCTTACGACACCCACGGGAAGAGATGGGTTGGTGCTATTCTAGGGCCACACCACAGGCCACGGACATTTGGTATACGGGTAGAAAAATACCGGGAATAGCACAGGGTACTTTTTATCCTGAAATTCCCATGGGAGCGAACCCCGGGGCGCGCCTAGTTTTATATATTTTCTCTGTATAAAACACCCTTGGAAAGAAGTACGTGGTAGTACTGGCCACTATCTATTATTAACGTAGAGTCTTCTTAGATTTTACTAACTTAATTTATGAAGTCCTCCGTGTGAACTCAGTTTACTGAGTTCATATTGGATGATGTTATGTTTGTAGTAATATACGCACCAGGCTGAGATCAGCGTGGTACACATTTAACATTCTTACACATGAAAATAAAAAGCACAATGTTTGCACAATCTTAACTGCGCGCTATTTTCATAATAAATTTTAATCGCATTTTATGTACTTTCCGGTATCAGATCCAGTAGGTCCTAAAATATGCCGGATCGGTGTAATTACTGGGTCCGCTGGACCAAGAAATCTTATTTTACGATACAAAAAATTGAAATTTATTTTGGCTATACCAAAAATTTAATTTATTAAAATCCAGTCCCGCTACATGCAAGCCCCAACGCCCCATAGCCGCAAGCGTATGTTAGAATTGTTTAAACAATCGCCGCAACTGCAGCAACCTGGCCGCTTTATGACGGTCGTTACATGGCGGCCGTTTGAGCAACTTTTAAAAGTTACTTTATTTATTAATCCTCGGTGTGCACAACTTTTTCAATTGTGGAGTACCGCTTTTTATTTGAGAACATGGTTTTGAAAAAGTGTGCAATTGGATGGCTCTTTCTATGTTTAATTGGGTATGCCAAGTCTATATATGGTTTTTGTAATGACCACCGAAGGGCTACTAGAGCCCTATATCATCATCTTTCAGTCTCACCACCACCACCGCATATAACTTACAAGATCTGGAATACAAATGTAACTTAAACAATTAATTTTATGTATAGCTGTTGAGACCACATAAACTCCTTGCAATTCACTCAGTTGTCCACACTCTCCATTACCTCGTTAGCACTAACACAAAATGGCGGCTGGCGGGGGTCCAAGCACGCCCGTTCACTTGAGAAATTAATTAACGCTGCAGTTTTAATATTAAAATACAACCAGCACTGGTTCTTAAAAAAACAAGACTCGTGACGTCAGAGACGGTTGCGGAGTGAATGGGAACGGACAGATTTGCATTTTACTAAGTTAAAACAAACTGGGAAGAGATGCAATTTGTAAAAAATGTTTGTCCAAGGCAGCACGAAGTAAGTTGTACTAACTAACTGAGGGATTTCATGTTTTTATAAGTGTAGTTTTAGAAAATTGTCTACGTGAAGAGTTGTTCAAAGTGTAAAAATGAAAAGAAAAGCGCAGGACCATCGACGTACCTAAATAATGGTTAATTGGGGTGGCCCATAGTTTTTTCGCCTGAAGCTATACACAACACATAACAACAAGTGGCTGAAAGATATCGAAAATTGTACGCATATATAAACATGTAAACCAATCAGTTAATTTTGCGGGGTATAGAAGCGATTGACATCACGAAGGATTGGCACCGCGGTGTGAAACAGCCAGCTTTTTGTAACGTAAAGCAAACATTTTTAAATTAGCATTTGAAGAAGTACAGCAAAGAAACAATGCTTAGGCATTTCAAACCAGACTAGAATATGAAACCGATAAATGGAGCTTGTTTGTTTACATTTCATTTTAATGTAGAAAATTCTTGTCAGTGTTGCCATTCCTCTCTGTCTTTAGCTACTACTTCTTTTACAACGCGCGGTATAATTCTTCCTTTTTATTATAACTCTTTTTCTTCATTGGGCACAACATGACTTTTGCCATGGCTTATAGCTATTTGAGCTATATAAAGACAATCAAATAAAAGTTATTACATATTTACATACATACATATTATCACGCCTTTTTTCTGTGGGGGTAGGCAGAGACTAGCGATTTCCACTTGCTACGATCTTTACAGATCTCTCTTGCTTCCTCTACACTCATCACTCTCTTCATACATGGTCTCCGGTTATGGGTGCTCCAAATATCTCCCTTTTTAAGGAGGTCCGCAATAAAAGTTATTGAAAGCGGCAAAGATAATAAACGTCATAATTTACTTTAAATACAAGTACGTTCTGTAAGTTGGCCAGATATAGGTCAATCACTAGATATTGTTATACTTATACCTTTATTATTCATCAAAGGACACATATTTTCTATTGTTTGCCAGTAAACATACGTCCATTATTTCTTCTCATGAAAGTGTGCAAATATTGCCAGAAGAGGGCGGGCTGCCGTCGACCCACGGTCACAGAACTACTATTATTTATAGAGTGTGTCTGTAGAAGTTATGAGAATCAATGACAACGTAATCACTATTATCTGTATTATGTATTCAGAAACACACAGTAGAAATTCAACGATCTTATTTTGTAGCAAATACAAGAGAGTGACGCTTGGAAATACCAAGAAAAACGAATTCCAGGATCCGAAAAGTCTAGCACGGTCTTGTTTCAGTTATCTACTTAAAGCCCAACAATCTTAGGGATGTCAAATATATCGAACCTTGACGAAGTTTGCTGCTTCGCCGGCCGTTGGAAATATGGCGATAGCTTCAAAGTTTTTTTAGAATTTGAGACGGATCTTAACTTTGGGTGTCATTCGCAATTTGGCTCAGCGCTCAATTGGACTTACATATTTCATTTTATTCAATTGTACTTAGATACACAGATTAGAGATACTAAAAATCAGGGTTTGTTCTCGGTACAACATTTTTCATACAATCTCCCAGAAACTACCGAAACTTTCCGGTATTTTATAAAAATTCTCGAATATGCGCGCTCTAGTGTGATTGAAGTAGTAGCACTGCACCGCCACCCCCGGAGTGGACAAACGAGTATTTGTGCGTGTTAGGTGACGGCCGATTTGTCCCGGACAATATTTCAGAACAATAGTTTTCTAAGGTTACAACGTTACAGCCGCGTCAAGTTTCGACGAAAAATGAGAAAGGACGGATAAAATTGGAAACAAAATATTCTATACCATTAGGACTCTTTAATAAACAAGAAACCCTTATTATTTTATTTTTTATGTTTTACTACTGAATCCATACTAATATTATAAATGCGAAAGTTTGGATGTGATTTTGTGAATTTGTGAGTTTGTGAGTTTGTGAGTTTGTGAGGATGTTTGTTACTCAATCACGCAAAATCTACTTGACGGATTTCGATGAAATTTGGTACAGAGGTAGATAATGACCTGGAATAGCACATAGGCTACTTTTTATCCCGGAAAAAATGGTTCCCGTGGGCATGGGATACCAATTATAGTAACGCCATCTATTATTTGACAAAATAGACGTCATGTCAAAATGACGTTAAGTCTGTAGGGACACACTAGGTCAGCAGTTTTGGCTTCGCGTTCCTACCGCATGTCGACACAATTCAGTCGTCACCTCACCGCGGTCTATATCGCTAGTAGTACCTGTATTATTAATCCTAAGCCGTGCGCGTCATATTATTTTATCTGTGTTAGTGATATTTTGGATTCTAATTAGTGAAAATTATGTAAGACATTGTTCATACTAAATTGACAATAAATTAACAGTTATCAGTGAAGTGTGTCGTGTATCCATTACGCTCCTTTAGTTAGTTTAGGCCCTCACACGTTACAGACATTCACACAAGAACTTATACTCATTATCAATACTATAAAGTGGCCTACAGTGGTGACCCGGACTTTGAACTTTTGTTTGGATACATGAAAAATTGAGTGAGGTGACGGCTCACTCCATAAAAAGGCGGCACGGTTAAGGTACATTCGGCGTAAAAAAATTGAAGAAATTTATTTTTGTGAATTATGTCAAATGGACAACCTGGCGACGCGAGCGGGTCGCGGCCCGCACAGCCCGCGCAGCCGGCGCAGCCTGGGCAGCCTGCGCACCCGGTACAGCCCGCAGGTTCCACGACAGCGAGTATGGATATCGCTACTGTTTCGGTTTCTTCAAGATTGCCTGAGTTTTGGCCCGACCAACCTAGACATTGGTTTATACAGATAGAGGCGATACTTAATCCACAGAAAATAAGTGACCAAAATAGATATGATTTAGCCATCGGGAAATTAACAAAAGACGCAATTAGTCAGATTGCAGATTTACTTTTGGACCCACCAGCCACCGGAAAATTTAATGCGCTGAAGCAGCGGTTACTATCTATTTACGAAGAATCAGCTACGAGACAATTACAGAAATTACTTAGTGAGATGGAGCTTGGCGAACAAAAACCGTCGCAACTTTTACGGAAGATGAGAGAATTGGCACGAGGCAAGGTTCCTGACGAAACATTAAGAATATTGTGGCAAAATCACCTACCAGCTGCGGCTAGAGCAGTGCTAGCTGTGACGGATAGTACAAACTTAGATAATTTGGCGACAACCGCAGACACCGTTCTGGAAGCCACACGACCGGTCCAGGTATCAGAGGTTGCAGCACCATCAACATCGCAGTCAGAAGACAGAATTTTAGCAGAAATTTCAAAATTAACTACGCAGCTGAAAAATATGAACGGAGCACACCAAGACCGTCGCGGAAGGAACAGGCAAAGAGGCAGAGGATTTAGAGGTTTTAATCGACAACGTTCGGCGTCACGGGGAAGCAGAGGACCTAGACCAGAGCCAGGAAGCCCAAATTGGTTATGCCATTATCACTTCAGGTTCCGGGACAGGGCTCATAAATGCGTTCAGCCCTGCGCATGGAGGAAGCAGCCGGAAAACTAGGTGAGGTGCAAGCTGCGGTGGAAGCTTGCGCCATCCAGCCATCACACCGCTTGAGCGTCTTGGACTCCAACAGTGGACTTCGTTTTTTAATAGATACAGGTGCAAATATTTCAATTTTACCAGTTAAAAATGCTAGCAAATGTATCAATAGAAATTTTGATTATAAATTATATGCTGCCAATGGCACTGAAATTAAAACATTTGGCATTAAGACATTAGAACTAAATTTAGGTCTTCGTAGAGCATATCGTTGGACGTTTATAATAGCAGATGTCAAACAGCCAATATTAGGTGCAGACTTTTTAATTAAATTTGGTTTATTGGTAGATTTAAAATCCAGAAAATTAATAGATAATGTAACTAATATTAAAGTTAATGCTTCTGTTGTAAATTACACGGAGCCTTCAGTTAAAACAGTTGATGAGAGCCACCCTTATCATGCATTACTGAGTAAATATCCGGAAATAACGAAACCTATCTCTTTCAGAGAGCCTCCTACTCATGATGTTTGTCACTATATAGAAACCAAGGGTCCCCCGGTGTATGCCAAAGCCAGACCTCTACCCCCAGACAGATACAAGAAAGCGAAGGAAGAATTTCAGGTTATGCAGGATTTGGGCATTTGTCGGCCTTCTAAAAGTCCTTGGGCTAGTCCATTACATATTGTTACTAAAAGAAGCGGAGATATTAGACCTTGCGGCGATTATCGCAAATTAAATGCAGTTACTAAGCCCGACAGATACCCAATTCCTAGGTTGCAGGACTTCATTTATATATTGGCAGGTAAAAAAATTTTTAGTACCTTAGATGTAAATAGAGCCTATCATTTTATACCCGTTGCAGAGCACCATATTGAGAAAACTGCGATTATAACTCCATTTGGACTTTTCGAATTTCCGAGAATGGGTTTCGGATTACGTAACGCAGCCCAAACTTTTCAAAGATTCATGTCTACGGTCTTCCAAGGCCTAGATTTTGTTTTTTGCTATATAGATGATATTTTGGTGGTCTCAGAGACACCAAATCTTCACCAGGAGCATCTAGAGAAGGTATTTTCAAGGTTACAAGAGTACGGTATCACTATCAATATTTCAAAGTGTAATTTTGGTAAGTCAAAAGTCGATTTTCTAGGTTTCGAGGTCGCGGAGGAAGGCATACGGCCACTGCAACATAAGGTAAAAGCTATTTTAGAATACCCTAAACCAGAGACAATCCAGGGATTACGTCGGTTCTTAGGAATGGTAAATTTTTATAGGTCTCATATTCCCAATGCAATAGATTCTCAGGCTGAACTTAATAACTACTTGCACAATTGCAAGAAAAATGATAAAACTAAAATTGAGTGGACACAAGAACCTATTTTAGCTTTTGAGAAATGTAAAGAGAGCTTAAAAAACGCCGTTACATTGTCTCACCCTATTTCAGATTCACCAATAGCTTTAATGTCAGATGCATCAGATAAATGTGTAGGAGCCGTTTTACAACAAAAAATAGGTGATTATTGGAAACCTTTAGGTTATTTTTCAAAAAAGATGACATTAGCGCAGCAAAAATACAGCACCTATGATAGGGAGTTGTTAGGTATATTTTTGGCAGTCAGATATTTTAGAAGATTATTTGAATATGCATTTGATTATATTCACAGATCATAAACCTTTAACTTTTGCATTTAAAAACGTTGATATTAACAAAGAAACGCCTCGTAGAACAAGGCAGTTGTTATTTATCAGTGAGTTCACTTCTGATATTCGATACGTAGAAGGTAAAAATAATGTTGTTGCTGATGCGTTGTCGCGCGTAGACACAATTTCCTGTCCCACAGTACTTGATTTCAACGAATTAGCTGACGCGCAAGAACAAGACCCGTACATAGCACGAACCGTAGCGAACAATAACAATGTTATATTACACAAAATGTTTTTGCCATTAAGCAATAAACCGATATATTGCGAAGTTTCAATGAATAATATCAGACCATATTTACCGGAACATTTTAGAAAAACGGCATTTGAGGCTGTTCACAATTTAAGTCATCCCGGTATTAGAACAACGAGGAAATTAGTTACACAAAAATATTTTTGGCCTTGTATGAATCGAGACATCAGTTTATGGTCAAAATCTTGTATTCAATGTCAAAAAGCAAAGGTCAATAGGCATAATTTTTCAGAATTTCAAGAATTTTCAGATGTCAATCGTTTCGAACATATACATTGTGATATTATAGGACCTTTGACAACCACATCCGATGGTTATAGATATTGTGTAACTATAATAGATAGAAAAACACGTTGGCCCGAAGCTTTTCCAGTTAAAGAAATTACTGCTGAGTGTGTAGCTAAAGTTATGTATGAAGGATGGATTGTTCGTTACGGTTGTCCTGTGAAAATAACTACGGATCAAGGAAGGCAATTCGAAAGTAATTTGTTCGCAAGTTTATTAAAATGTTTAGGTATTCAAAGATACAGAACTTCGGCATTTCATCCCCAAAGTATCGGTAGGGTTGAAAGATGGCATCGTTCTTTAAAAACAGCGTTGACGGCTAGGCTAGGTAACAACACCTCATGGATTGAGGAGATACATACAGTTATGTTAGGTCTTAGAGCAGCTCTGAGAAGCGACAATGGCGTCAGTGCTGCCGAAATGACATTTGGTCGTACCCTTAGGTTACCTGGTGATTTCTACGATAGTGCAGGTACAAGTATAAGCGACGATACGCTAGTAGATAGGATACGTCATAAAATAGAAGCTTTAAAGCCTAGTTTCAAGTCACATGGTAGTTCAAGATCATTTTTTGTACATCCAGATTTAAAGACGTGCACTCATGTTTTTGTTAGAGATGACACTGTGAGAAAACCTTTACGCCCTCCGTATGACGGACCTTATCCCGTCCTTAAACGGTTCGATAAAGTTTTTCAGGTACAGTTACCTAATCGTAAGGCTAATATTTCGATAGACAGGTTAAAACCGGCTTATTTGTTCAACGAGGACACAAATAGCATGTCCGGCTCCTTGCCTAAGAGTAACGATGTCGTAGAGCCTACTACTAATAATGAAAATGATAGTTTTGTACAGTCAAGTCCAGTTGCCCCTAAAGAAAAAGAACGTGTTACTTTTAAGACAAGTCGCGGTCGTATAGTTAAACCGCCAGTTCGTTTTAATTTATAGAGTTAAATATGTTTTTACTTGTAGTGTTCCCGCAGGCCGCGATGCTCAACAGTTTTATTCTTAAAGCTGTTGAGATGCCAAGGGTTCTACTAACAGAAAAGTTTTTAATGTTTGTTGGCAACTGCTATTATATTGAATATTTTATTTTATGAATACATTTTTTAGTCATTGCGAATGATAGTTAATTGCATAGGACATGATAATTTTGGCATACAAGTACTATTTAAGTTACAAGTGTTATGTGTTTAAAAAATAAATGCAGTATTTAGTATAGGTAGTTATTTGACATTATAAATTGTATGAATTTAACTTAGATAAACCCTATTAATTAGGTATCCAAATTGAGTTAAAGATATGAAAACAAAATAATGTCAATTTGAATCTTATTACTGTAATAAAAAACCTAAATATATAATCATATGTAAGGCATTCATTTAAAGTTATTTCAGAATTTAAAGATACATAGTGTATCAGAAAATGTTGTTATACTTGCACATTGGAATCTCGGTCAATTGAAAAGTATGTACTTAGTCATATAAAATATAGCATTTTTGCAAAAAACGTTACTTAGAATACGTCATACTTATTTTTTTTGTGAAAGTGTGTGAAAAGTGATTAGTTTGAAATTCTTGTTTAGTTAAAAGTAATTACAATCGTTGAATTTGTTCATTCTTCTACAGTTTTTTTATTTGGCAAGAAAGTCACAATGGGCGTTGGTCAAAGCAAACAAGAAAATATTGCGATCGCCCAGGCCCAATCGCATAGTACAGTAGAGTCGAGATTGGATTATTTGTCCATTATGGTAATAGTGACTGTTGCCTTGCTGATTTGTGTTATGGTGTGTTTTGTGCGCCAACATTGTATCAAGAAAACTAAAAACTGGTTGAGACGAGAGGTTCACAGCGCCAGCCTACCAACTCCTACCACGAGAGTCCAGGCTGTGCCCGTACAACCTGCTCAACCAACAACAGTGGTGTACTAGTTGACGTCAATTCAAAAGTGCATTTAGATAAGAAAACGCTTTTCACATACTTACTACACTAGGAGTATACTTAGTTTTTAAGTCTGATTTTTTTTTCCACTGGTACAGTATATTTTAATACCTACCTATTGTATAATGTAATTAGGTAAAAATTAAAAACCAATGCATTCCAAATTTACCTTTATTCTGGTATTCTGTATTCAAGTTTAGCATAAAAGTTAGATATATTTTTTTTTTTTTTTGCAAATGTAATGTTTTTCAAAATTTACAAACCTACTAATCAATTAATTTTATACTGTAAATGACATTCTGTTCAAAATTTCTATTTTCAATCACGGCTTAAGGATATTTTGTTTTGTATTCATGTGTTTCATTCCACTTTACTTAAATTCAAAATTCAATTATGTTTTGTATTGTATTCAGTGTTTCAAATTATCGTCGTCTATTGCATCATACAAGCTTGTAGTTCCAAGTACTTAGTTGTTTACGAATCGACCGCCGAGGCCAGGCCATTTTTGCTTACGCGGCGCATTGCAACGCGTAGCCTGTGCCAGTTGTATGATGTTTTAGATTTTTCGTTTTAAAACTTTGTTAAAATTTTTGTTCCTGTTAACCAAAAATTTAGGAAGGGTGTATTGTAGGGACACACTAGGTCAGCAGTTTTGGCTTCGCGTTCCTACCGCATGTCGACACAATTCAGTCGTCACCTCACCGCGGTCTATATCGCTAGTAGTACCTGTATTATTAATCCTAAGCCGTGCGCGTCATATTATTTTATCTGTGTTAGTGATATTTTGGATTCTAATAAGTGAAAATTATGTAAGACATTGTTCATACTAAATTGACAATAAATTAACAGTTATCAGTGAAGTGTGTCCTGTATCCATTACGCTCCTTTAGTTAGTTTAGGCCCTCACACGTTACAGACATTCACACAAGAACTTATACTCATTATCAATACTATAAAGTGGCCTACAAGTCAAAGTGACGTTACGTCAAAGTGACATTATGTCAAAGTGACGTTACGACAGCCTCCCTACTACTTCCATATAAAATGGGTCGTTGCACCGGGCGGCCGGCAGTATGCCCGGATACGTCGAGGTGTGCGGACCGCTGCTGAGTGCACGGACTAATGGCACTCTGCTCAAACTTCTAATTTAATTTAAAGTAAAATGTATTTGGTACTGTAAAACTGTACAACATCTTAAGTAACCTACATTTATGCAAATAAAGGATTTTGAGTTTAAGTGTGTGAAGGAACCTCAGTGAGTTTGTTGTGATGTACATCGGAGGCGGAGCGCGCAACATAGCCGTATGAGGTACACTACATTTTTTTTCCATTACATCTAATTTGTCATTAGATGGCGCTTTAATTTAATACTTGCCTTTAAATCTCACGGCCTGCCACGAGATGGCACTTTACCGCGGACAAGTACTTTTAATATTTTTTCGTGTAGAATGTTCTTTCGAGTAATATTTTTATAAATGTTTATGTGTACCATATAGTGTAGCGAAAACAGAAGCGCCACAGAATAGTAAGTAGTACTAACGTACATATCGGTCACTCACCGCCCCGCTCTCATTTCAAATACCGCACCCCACCCCGCCCAGTACATAGCTGTAGACATCACTGACACGGTTTAGGTGCGATTGGTCCAAAATTCCAAAAACTGTCTAATTCGCGGTTGGTCCAATTCGCGGTTGGTCTGAAAATAAACAATGTTTTCGAAATTGTAATTTTTTTGAGTGTTAAACTTTATATATTAAGAAGCTAAGATCATATAATGTAGTTAGGTTTAGGTTTTTTTTTAGACCGCCCAGAAAGACTTTCAGGGCGGAAACGAAGTAAGGTTCAGGTTATTTTTTTTTTTATTACTGCCCGGAAAGACTTGAAGGCAGAAAATAAGTTAGGTTTAGGTTACTCTTTATGACCGCGGAAAGACTTTGAGGGCGGAAAAGAAGTTAGTTTCAGGTTATTTTTTTTATTATCGCCCGGAAAGACTTGAAGGCAGAAAATAAGTTAGGTTCAGGTTACTTTTTATGACCTGTTGGCACGTTTTTTTATTATTCTATATCTTTATAAATATATTATTATATATCTACACGCTGTACGGTAACGATGAAATTTTCGCGCCATTGTGATTGAAAATCACGACACGCACGCAAGAAGCCTTACTAAATTTCATGCACACACATATATGCGAGTGTATAACGGAATTTGCCTATGAATTTGTAATTTTGCCTATTTGCTATTTTACTTATTTTTCAACTCGCTCCATCGTGAATAAAGTGCTAACTCGCGCTCAAGCAACAGTTTCACAGGGGCGGGATAATGATTATACCTTTTTTGCCGCGGGCGAAGCCGCGGGTAACAGCTAGTGAAAGTATAAATAGCTTACAATATTGAACGAATGGTATACCTCTAATTGCATGAAGTCTTGCTTAACCCGGTATTATGTATTTTTGGTATCTCTATTCTTTATTCAATCGTTGTATGCATACATTAAAGTAATAGATACAGGTGCTACATTACTTCTATGTATGAAAGGAAGAAAAATCATTTATTCGGCTATAAAAAACCCAAAACGGTCTTCGCTCAGCATGTGTCGTGGACCGTGGTATACGATCCACAACGCTGGTCTTCCGCAGAAACCGACTAATTTTATCAATGCATGAATATATGCATGTATCAATGTATCAATTCAATATACATAGATATTAATAATCATTTTACATCGATCAAGCAGGTGAGCCGTCAAACAATGCGCTAAGCGGATTGGTTGGCGCGGCTTAGCGCGGCTTAGACTACGGTTTTGCACATAGCTTGATGATCCAAATGTTGTTGTTGCTTGTACTGAAGAGTGTCGGGTAAAATTTTGGGCCAATGTTATCCAATAGCAGCGGTGGTGTAACTAAGTCTAGCATTTAGGACTCAATATAGGTAGTTATTATATTTTCCTTAAAAACTTAGTATCACGGAATTTGCTTCATTCCTTCAAAGAAGAGTGAAATAACATTATTTTGAAACAAACAACAAACAATTTGGCCAAGTATATTTGGCATGGCACCAGTTATTTATAATAAGTTACCTGACAGATTTAAAGATTTGAATATAAGGGCTTTTAAACAGAAAGTAAAAAAAATTTTGACAGAGAAATGTTATTACACAATTAATGATTATTTAAATGACAATATATGATCTTATTTTTTTATCTTTTATTAAATATAATTTTATGCTATTACTAATATGGAACGCAGCATGATTGGTGTCAAAATCATTGACCGAATCCGAAATACCACGCTGAGATCCATTACTAAAGTCGCTGATGTGCAAGTAACTGCCGCTAAGTTAAAATGGGATTGGACAGGACACGTCGCCCGCATGCCGAGGGAACAATGGGCTAAGACATTAACTTCATGGGCTCCACCCAAAGAAAACCGGCTTCCTGGGAGGCCCCGGCGAAGATGGCGGGATGACATAGAATCATACTCTGCAGAATGGATTTCAATAGCTCAGGATAGGGATAAATGGAGGGAGGAGAGGGAGGCCTTTGCCCAGCAGTGGGATCTAAACGGCTGTATATAATAATAATAATAATAATTAGAGAGACTCTCGCTTGGCAGTTGGGTCAAGAGTCAGATTCAGAAGGCGGTACTCTTGGACACGGCCCGCATTGTGAGGAGATTCCTCTCGCTGGAGCCCTGACCACCGGTAGCTTGGGTCTTTGCTCCGCTACCGATGGGTTCCCCTTTTTTTATATTTTTAAATGTTTTTTATTTTTTGTAATATTGTATATTTAAAAATGTAAAAAAAGAGATGACAAATAAATAAATGAATAATAATTACTAATATATTGTAAGTAGATTGTTTTGTTTAAGACTAATTATGACTTAGATAATTGTACGTCCAAATTGGGCAGGACACGGCTGTACGATTTTATTGTAAGACCTTTTTTACCTGTGATCCAAAATAAAGATTATTATTATTATTATCAAGCATCCAGGCCTACGATATATCATGCTGTTTCGACAAACATCTTTTGGTCACTTCTCGTCTCACTTGATGCAGTTTAGGTTAATCCCAGGTCGTCATCGACCAGTGCACTAAGCGGATTAGTTGGGATGAGGGTGCAGATAGCAAGCTATATCTGATGCATTCTCATACTCTACTAACAATTTCGAGCTATTCAATTATTATATATTTATTCACAAATTATACTAGACCTTCACAGACACTTTCTCACGTCAAATAAATTATAATTCTTAAAGTTACGAACTAGTATTCTCGACATAGACGATAGGTATCCTTGGGTGTTCTTGCCTAGAACAAAGAGGTCTGGGTTCGATCCCAGGGTCATAAGAAACGAAAGTATATTTCTCACAAAAACGACAATTTCAACCAGGCCAATCAAGAAGCCTGCCCGCGAACTGATCAGGGGCAATTTTTAAAGAGTCCCTTTTAGTTTTTCTGTGTAAATGTAAAGATGCAATAAATGAATGAATGAATTCCTAAATAAAGAAATTGAAAGGCCTTTAAATACAAACACGTATTGTGTCATAAAACTAAGAATAGCGAAAAACTGATTCCAATACCGTCTCACAGCACGGAGGGTAAGCATTAAAATTTTTACGAGCGCATAAATTTGGCGAAGGCGCGATAATAATAGGGGCTTTAAATGCCTTCGTTTGGGGATAAATTATTATTTATTTTATTTGCCAACTCGGCGCTGTCCGCTAGAGAGCGCCGGGGGTATTGCTCGTCTAATTAAGACGTTAAACTGTCGACGCAATATTCTTAGTAATGATTTGAAGAGTTCTGTTGAGTACATACTAGATTTCCATTTAACTATTTTATATTGTTGGTACTCGTACATGTACGACAATGAGTAAGTCGTGCTCACTAAAATGTTCAAACTGGTGACGGAGTGCGTCGTGGGCCGGGTCGTAAGGTTCCCTCTATTATGGTTGAGCTTTGCGATGGCTGACCCTCGCGTCAACTCCTGAACGGGTGTTGCCAAACGGAACTGGTATGCTCGATTCTGATTCGTTTTTTTTTGTTTTTAACCATTACATTGTAGTTACTCGATCACAACATAACATGTTTTACTATATTATATTTGTTTCCTATATTTTATTTTTGACTGTACATAATCTAGTGTATGTATAAAGATAATAAATAGGCCCTCTGGCATGTTAGGCTACCAAGACTGTTTCATGAGTTTATTTCGGTATTTCTTCTCAGCAGTAGTCGTTCCGAAATGCTAGTAGTTTGTAGCTTTGAGACATAATATACTATGATTATATAATTAGTTTTTGACGTGAAAAAGAACCTTCTTTGAAGGCTAAGTTTCAATAAAGAATTTTTGTTTTTGATTGATTTGATTTGACGACAAAATAAATTACTGAATGAAAGCTGCGGTTTTTACAATTATATTGCAGAAGGACTAACTTAAATCCGGTGTAGGTTTTATTTCGATACGCCGCATAGAACTTCAGATATTATCAATATTTTCAATATATTCTCAATATATTCAGTATATTCCGCTCTGACGAATTCGCGGGCAAAATCCAGTAAATAAATAAGAAAAAACCTCTTGCTTCCCAGTTTACTTAAAAACAACAACAATATGAACACAACTTGAACAAGATATTACAACTTAATAAGTAGAAAGCAGTTCTCAGTTGATACGGCCGCGGGTTGACTTAACTGCTTACTTACCTGCTTATAACTTACCAAGTTGACATTTATTGCATTTGCGAGTGGAGGTCTTTTTATTACATTGGTAGTTCAGTATTTACATTACGTAAAAGGTATATATTTTTTATTCTTTTAGTCATTACTCATAGCTGTAGATTTTGGTATTAGGTGGGATACGAGGCATGCCTTTTAAGTTCTGTCGTTTTAATATTTGGCGCCAATTTGAATTTTGAACAGTCCAATAATCAAAAATGTTTGAGTTTTGAAAATTAAAACAATTGAAAAAAATGAAATTAATGCAATTGTTTAGTCACAGTGTCGATTTGAATCTGTCAGGTCACGTTCGAAAATGACTCTCACTGAGAAAAATGTATGTGGAATAGTTTTCTATAAATTCCGAAGAAGACTAAAATGGTTTCATTGTTTTGAAGAGCTGATATCTGTATTCTATGATGAAGCCCCATGTCTGCGGACTGTCGAACGCTGGTATTTACAATTCCAGTATGGATAGACTAGTCATAGTGATAAATCCAATACATTGTTGCTGTGGGACAACTAATTACTGAAGATCGTCATGTGATATATCGAGACATAGAGGCGTTATTTGGTATCTCGGGGACAACCATTTAAAAGATCTTGCGTGAGGAGTTTGGTGTGAGAAAGCTAGATTACCTTTGTATCCCGAATTTGCTTTCCGACGATCCTATGGCGGCTCACGTCACAAGGTGTAAGAAAACTCTTTAAAGGTTCAACCGAAGAGGGTCAAATCACGTCTACTACATCATCAGTGGTGACGAATCTTAAATCTATGCTGATAATTCTGATTCCAAACAGCAATCCTCGATCAGGGTCTTCCAAGACGAGCCAAAGCCGACAGAAGTTGTTCGCTCTAAAAGCTCTTCTAAGAAGGTAGTGGCTACGTTTCGTGGCAAATACCGGTCATGTGGCGATGATTTCCCTTTACGATCGTGGAACGGTTAATGCAGAGTAGTAAACCACAGTTTGCTTACCACATGTCGTCGCGGATTTTCAGAAATCTAATCTATAGCGACGCATCAAATTACATCAAGACAACGTAAGCTCCCACACCGCTCGTCAAATGATTCCATATTTAAAGAAGAAAAACGTAGAAATTTCTGACCATCCTTTATACAGTTCTGGCCTAAGCCCTAACGATTTCTTTGTAATTCTTAAAATTATGAAAACTCTTCGTGGTCCATTTCAGTCCGGTGAAGAAGCAGAAGGCGCTTTTTAATTAGCCATTTTGAAGACCCCACTTTGGAGTGGAATACATGTTTTAATAACTGATTCGAGCGAATGTAAAATAGTATTAAACTACGTGGTGAATACCTAAAAAAACAATAAAAAGTACCATAAGGTAATACTTGCTTTTTTTTCTTTAAACGACAGAACTTAAAAGTCATGCCTCGTAAAACACACGGTGATGTGATTGTTATAATAAATTTTTCAACACACTTGCTCGTAAAGTGGGTCTTATTACATCGAATTTAGGCCCATAATGCCATATATTACGAAGGTATTACGAATATATTACGGAGGTGTTTGGAAATAAAAATTACCATACTGCGCTATACAAAAGATAGAAAACTAATGCGCGTTATGAATTCCACAAAGCATTTTTAATTTAGCCGCATAATACATATTAGATCAAATAGGGAAAATAACAACAGTTTTTAAATAAGCAAAGATAATGATTTTTATACAGCCATACTGGCTGTATGGCGATATACCATCCGCAGCGTGCACCGCGCGCTCCCTGCGCACGGCGCTGGGCGGCGCACGGGCGGCGGCACGCGAATAAAAAACAAGACTTTATTTATTGTTGTGTTTGTTAGGGACATTTTCCGATTTTCGTCGTGTTAGCATATTAAATATTTAATAAAATGTCGACTAGTATGGAAGAATATGTAAATTTAACTCCACCTGAAATCATTAACGAGGCGCGTAATGTTTATTGCCTCCAAAATCAAACGTAAGTATTTGGCGGCATGCATACGAATGTTTTATAAAGTGGAGGAATGACAAAAGGGTGCAATCCTTTTCCGATATTTAGATGTGAGGACCACATTAATTTTTTTTACTCACAAGTGTGTTGAAAAACGTCGTATGATACACGTGTCCATTTGGTCATTACGCACACTCGGCTTTATTAGCGCGCTCGCCTTCGGCTCGCGCGCCAATCTCGCCTCTTGTGCGTAATGACCAACTTTGGACACTTGTATCATAATGTACTATTACAAAGTTTGTAGCATCATTTTTTCTCCATTTGTAGTTTGAAGGCAAGTAAACTTAAAGGTTGACAGTAGAATATGTTACGTCCATGGTTTTAAGTGGATTAATGACCATTGCCTAAATAAATAGATATAAAAAAATACTTTGAGTTTTGAGGGGAAGCGAAGGTGACGTGTGAATTAAACAAGCATCAAACTTAGACTGTTTATTGGGTTCCCAACACACATGATATATACGTATAACTAGGTACATCTAACATACACTACTCTACACTACACCACAGGGGTTGTTTTTTTTTAAAAAAATAATGATTACATATTTTTTTTTTTGAAATTATACAAAATAAAACAATATTTGTTTGTAATGTAAATAAAAGAAAATAAAGGTGATTATTAAAAATCTAAATTTGATTAATAAATCGACACAAGAATAAAGTAATTTATCCTTCAATAAAAGATAATGATAAAAAGAATATACTTAATCTAGTTGTATAAAGTTCCATGGAAATATTATACGATGTTTGTTTAGAGTTAACTCTCATATCATGTTTACATTCACACACGCAACTTAATTCTAAGACTTAAACTTATCAGAATTTATTTGATATACAATTTAGTTCGATTTTTATGAACTATGTCCATTTTATTTTTAATAATGATTTTTACATTTGGACCTAAGTCTTCTACTACTTTATATGGACCTAAATATAACTTATCTAATTTTTTACATGTTTCATTTTTTATTAAAATAAAGTCATTAGGTTTATAAGTAATAGGATTCGTGTATTTGTCATAATAAGGCTTTCTAGTCAGTTTACTATCTAATAAATGTTTTCTCGCATCTTGGTGCGCTACTTGTAGCCTATACTTTAATTCTAACATATAATTGTCATGACAGTACAAAGGTGAAACTGTATTCTTAAGATTACTAGGTAGTATACATTGTTTGCCAAAAACTAATTCATAAGGACTATATTTAGTTGAGCTATGTACAGTGGTGTTATATGCGAAACACCAAAAAGATAACCAATGACTCCATGTATCGGAGTATCCATCGCATTGTATTCTTAAAAAGGCGGCTAGATGTTTATGCATATTTTCTAAAGCTCCTATAGATTGATGATGATAAGACGTGGAATGTAGTTTACTTATGTTTAACAGTTTACATACCTCGTCCATTGTTTTAGAAGTAAATTCAGTTCCTCTATCGGTAGCGATGACCTTGGGGACGCCGTATCGTAGTATAAACTGAACAAAAGCTTTAGCTACACTTACCGTGTCCTTGTGACGTAACGGGTATGCGTCGATGTACTTAGTGAGCTCGCACTGTAAGGTGAGTATGTAGGAATACCCTTCGTCATCAGTATCTATGGGGCCTATAATATCTAAAAATACCTTTTCAAAAGCAGAGTTCGCCGTTGTTGTTACCTCCATTGGTTCTTTAATATTTTTAGAGTATTTCATGGTTTGACACTTATCACATTTTTTTACGTAATTTCGTACACTTTTCTCAATTCCTGGCCAATAATATTTACATTTTATATTATTTATCATCCTACGGACTCCTGCGTGTCCACTAGTAGGTAAGATATGATAGTCATTTAAAATAATAGTTTTTTCTTCATCATTTTCAATTATTTTTTTATTTCTTAATATATTTATACGTGGCACTATCCAATCATTTCTACTTTTTATTTCATCTAGTAATTTTTGTATAAAGATTTCATTATTTTTTGTTTTTATAATGCATATCTGTTCTATATTTATTTTTTTACAAAACTCTTTTAACTTATTCGCGAATTCGGCTCGCGTAAATCGCGACATATAGTCAAGGTTTATATAAATCGTAAGTTGACTTTCCACGAAAGCGAAACAATCTTCTTCTAAATATATCTTCTTTTCTTTTCTATATTTATTTAAAATACAACTTTGTACAAATTTCATTTCGATAGAATCGCTAGGAATTCTTAATATTTCCACAATCTTCGGTTGATCAGGCCTTGGACTGGTATTGGAAATACTAGGGATTTCAGCTTTTCCACTATCTAACCTTTTTCTATCCTCATCTAATTTCTTTTGTTGAGCTCTAGTCGTTACTAATAATTTTTCACCCATGTCCTTTAATTCGTCGGAAGATATTGTTATCCTACTCAGAGCGTCAGCTACGCTATTGTTTTTACCTTTAATATAAACAACATTATAATCGTATTCTTCCAGCTGTAGTCTAAACTTTAATAATCGACTTGATGGGTCTTTCATACCGAATAAATAAATCAAAGGTTTGTGATCGGTCATGATAGTAAATTTTTTGCCGTATAGGTAGGGTCTAAAATATTTGACACTCCATACTATTGCTAATAATTCTTTTTGAATAACTGGGTAGTTAATTTCAGCTTTGTTCAAAGGTCTACTAGCATAAGCAATGGGTCTAAGGTCTTTATTACATAAAACTGAACCTAGGGCTGTCCCTGACGCATCAGTCTGTAATACAAATTCGTTATCAGTGGAAAAATCTGGGTACTGCAAAATTGGTGGGGAAACTAAACACTGTTTTAATTGTTCAAATGATTGTTTACATTCATCTGTCCAAACAAAAGTTACATGTTTTCTGCAAAGTTTATTTAATGGTAAAGTTATTTGTGCAAATGATGGTATGAATTTTCGATAATAATTACAAAAGGCAATAAAACGTCGAACCTCATCTGAAGTTTTTGGTTCTGGATATTTTTGTAAAATTTCTATTTTTTTGGATCGGGGCGAACCCCATCAGCTGACACTACGTGACCTAGATACAATAATTCCCTTTTTAGAAATTCACATTTCGATGGGTTAATTTTTAAGTTTACTTTCCTTAAACGTTCGAAAATATCAATTAGATTTTTATTATGAGATTCAATATTTCTACCAAAAACAACTATATCATCCATATACAAAAATGCTTTTTCGTAAGTAAGACCAGATAAAGCTAAAGACATAACGCGTGAGAAAGCACTTGCGGAAATTTTGAGACCCATGGGAAGCCTTTTCATTTGGTACTGTCCTGTGTCTGTAGTAAACGAAGTAACCTTTCTATCCCTTTCATTTAATGATGTTTGAAAATAAGATTGTTGTAAATCCAAATGACTAAAATATAAAGCTCCTGAAAGTGAATCAAGTATTTCGGTAATGTTTGGTAACGGAAATTTATCGTCCTGGATAACGTTATTTAATTTTCTGTAGTCTATAACTAATCTCCATTTTTTGTCATTATTATTACTCTTTTTTGGAACTAAAAGAATTGGGCTATTCCAATCACTACTTGTGGGTTCTATAATGTCATCTTCTAACATCTTTTTAATTTGTTTATTTATTTCCGGTTTTAATGATTGTGGTCCATCTTCTTTCAGATAAGAGTCGCTGGAGAACACTTAAAAATGGCCTTCCGCAGGGCAGTGTTCTTGCGCCACTACTATTTAATATTTACACGAATGACCAGCCTTCTCCACCAGACACAAACAGGTTCCTGTACGCCGACGATCTGGCTCTAACCTCCCAAGCTCGGTCTTTTGAAGAGGTTGAAAGGAATCTCACGGGGGCACTCAATGTATTGAGTTCCTATTATGAGGAGAATTCCTTGAAACCGAACCCTTCAAAGACGCAATCTTGCGCATTCCATCTGCGTAATCGAGAGGCCCGAAGGCCCCTTTCTGTCCAATGGCAAAACACCCAAATTGCTCACTGCTCCACTCCTAGGTACCTTGGTATCACTTTGGACCGATCTCTGTCTTTTAAGCAGCACTGCCTTAACACCAAACAGAAAGTGGGTACCCGAAACATACTACTACGCCGATTAACGTCCACCAATTGGGGAGCCTCACCACGGGTTCTACGTACGACTGCATTGGCTCTTTGTTTTACGGCAGGCGAATATGCTAGCCCAGTCTGGAGCCGATCAGCGCACACTCAGCAGGTGGATACAGCTCTAAACGACACATGCCGGATTATTACAGGCTGTCTCAAACCAACCCCTGTGGAAAAGCTGTATCCGTTAGCTGGTATTGCGCCTCCGGATGTCCGTAGGGATGTGGCTGCCTCCATTGAAATGGTCAAAAAGGTAACTGACACTCGACACCCACTTCACGACCATGTGCCGGTTACCCAGAGATTGAAGAGCCGCCACAGCTTTATTAAGGAGGTGCTGCCTCTGATTGGTGAAGCCTCGCGGTCTCGGCTTGACTTGTGGTGGAAGAGATATCCCGCAGCGTCACCCAACCCGCTATCAGAGCACCTCCCCCCTGGATCTAGTCTACCTTGGCCGACATGGAAGTCTATAAACAGACTCCGGACACAAGTCGGCCGAAGCAAAGAAAATATGTCCAGGTGGGGATATAGCTCGGAAACAGCCTGTTTGTGTGGTGCCTCTCCCCAAACTATGGCACATTTATTGTCTTGCCCAGCGTGCCCTACTACCTGTACGCTTAAAGACCTATATGACGCAACAGATAATGCTGTATCTGTGGCGTCATATTGGTCATCACAAATTTGACCCGCCGAGCCGACACGCTAAGAAGAAGAAGAAGAAGAATGATTGTGGCAAACGGTAAGGTTTTACATATATTGATTTAGTATTAGGCTTGAGTGTGATGGACTGTTCGATTATATTTGTAGTTCCCAATTTATCTCCGTCCAAATAAAAGATATCTGAATATTTTACACAAATTGATTCTATTTGTTTTCTATCACTAGGGTTCAAATGATTTAAATTTATAATATTTAATAATTGTTTAGTTCTTTCTACGTTATTGTTTGTTTGTTCAAATTTGCAAATATTATAATTATTTAGTGTTTCTAATTCCGGATTAAATATAGGTAATTTAGTTTCTTCTTCGTTAACATTCAGTATTCTAATTGGAATTACACCTTCTTTAGCTCTTACTATTGACCCTGCTAAAAATATATTTTCTGTTAATTGTTTAGGAAAAATGACGTAATCGTTATTTGAAATCAAAGAAGAATCAGTTTTAATAAAATGAATAGACTCACTCCGGGGCGGTAAAGTTAGGTATATGTTACTTGAGTCACTCGTGTGAATAGGAATAACAACGTTCTTGTTATTCAATTGCAAAGTAAGTTTATTTGAATGTAAGTTTATGCTAGCGTTACAATTTCTCAGAAAGTCTAAACCGATAATACCGTCCGTTCTGCATGGCATGTAATCTAATACGTGGAATGTGTGTGAGAACAAAGAAGTATTATGATTTAAATGTAACTTTACAACGTGATTTGAATAAATTCGACCACCTATGCCATTAATAACAGTATTATTTTTAATTAATTTTGAATTTTTGGGTAATTTATTTTTATTTATAGCCGATAAACTAGCACCTGTATCTAACATAAATGTATATTCCTGTCCATTAATGAATAAAATTATATGATTAAGTCCATTACATGTAAATATTTTATGCACGAAAAACTCTGCCAAATTAATCTCCTCCTCGTTGCTCTCCTTCTGCTCCTGTCCTGGAAGCTGTTCACAATGACAATAAGTCAATGCTCGTTGGGTCGAGGTTCGGCGTGCGTAAGCTCGACCTCTACTACTACGCGTATCCTGACGTCGTTGGAGAGGACTCCAAGTAGCTCTCTGTCCTCTACAATTAGCTCTCTGCCCTCGATATGCTGAGTTTTCGTACTGCATTCCTCGAAACCTAGTATTATAACAAGAATTATTACCTGGCTGATAATAATTTTGGTAGAATCCTCGGTAGTTACCCATGTTAAATGGTCTTGAGTTGGCACGTCCGGCCACCTGTCTGCCTCTGAAATTCCTACCTCTCATGTTCAACACCATTCCTGAAGATGATGGCTGCGACAGGTCCTCGTCTTTGGCTGCTTGTATGGCGTCTTTCAGCTGTTTGTAGTTTCTGGCAGCAATGATGGTGCTGAGGCGCCTATTTCTTAAACCATCTGCAAACTTTTTAATGGCTAAGGTTTCGTTGATTGGTTTCAGGATCTCGCAAACTTCTTTTTTATGATCGGATTGCGCAATCGTGAGACCAGCCAGCAAATTCTCAATTTTTTCTCCATATTCTGAAATAGTTAGTTCTTTCTGTGAAATATTATTCATTTGTAACAACAAAGAATTTGCCGATTCCTTTGCTAATAAGTATTTTTTTATGTCCTCAACAAGCTGTTCTACTGTCTCGTATTTAGATTTTAATTTTAGTCTGGAATTTTTTATCTAATCTAGTTTTTAAAATGAAGGCAATCAGCAATTTTTTGTTGTTATTTTCGGTTAAAATGCTATCTACCATCTCGACGCCCTCTATTAACCTTTCAATAGTTTCCTGTTTTCCGTCTAAAACTGGTATAAGGCACGAGGCCTCCTTAATATTAAATTTTTCAGCCATTGGTTCTCTTTTCTCTAAACCTATATCTGAATCACTATATTTTAATATTTCTTTATAAGTCTGCTCGACATATACTGTCAAAGTTTCTATAATATACTGTTGATATTCTTCCGTAACAACATCTAAATTACTAATTAAGTTCTTATACAATAGATATAACCTCTTAGCTTCATCTATTTTATTTTTACCTAACTGAGATTTTCTTCTCTCAGGGCCTAACTTTCGCAAATCGACTCTTATATGCGCTAATTGTTCATATATTTTATTTAATTCTGTTTCCATATCATTTTAATAAGAAAATCTTATACTTTATTTATTTATGTATTTTAATTAGTTATTTAATACTTAAACTCAATATACGAAAGCTATTTTAAAAGGTTTACATAATACATACGTCTTCGTATCGCACTTTCACTTCACTTTACATTACACTGACAACACTTGTTCTTCTGCACCCTGCTCCAAATTCCTTCCATCAATTGGACGACGGCCAGATAGGCGAAGCTGCACTCTTCTAAACATTTCCTGCCTTATTTCCTTTCTCAGCCATTTTTGGTGGCACTTCTTGTAATTCTTGTAGATAATGAAGACGATTCCCAGGCCAGCAAGTACCAAAATTGTTGTTAATAAAATATTGTTTGTCTCGATCTTTTCTGTAAAAAATCCTGAAGACGGAGTAGCAGCATTGTTGCTACCAGCGGCGTTTTGAGTTATCACCACCTCCTTGCTTTCTTCTTTGGCATAATTTTGTCCCATCTCAATTTCAATCTCTTTATTGCGTTTATTTATTTCGTATAATAAATAGCCCACTGCTAGCGTGAGGCGTTATCGTCCGGCGCGGGAATGTGCTGACGGCGGCGCGACGCGCTCCGTGGCGAGGGTCGCCATGAGGGGAAGCGAAGGTGACGTGTGAATTAAACAAGCATCAAACTTAGACTGTTTATTGGGTTCCCAACACACATGATATATACGTATAACTAGGTACATCTAACATACACTACTCTACACTACAGTTTGACACAGTTATTGATTCATTAACAAGTTTTATAAAAATGTTTTATTTAACGAATTCAAGTTGTTTTTCATCAGACAGAACGACATAAAATAACAGATGAAAAATAATGAAAGATTATATTATTCCGATTTCTATGCTTTATGACAGTCTTATAAAGATGCTTTAAATTCTAAGCTGTTGCCCTTAATGCCTCTCAGAGGCGACCCGGGATAACTCTCTCTAAACCAAAGGGTCGCGCTATCTACATGCAAATATTTTCATTAGAGGAAACATAAATCCTGAGTCCGGACCTATTTACCACTGAATAGTTATGACACTTGAAACCTAGTACAGGGTGGTTACAGATCAGTAAACAGAGGAGATATAGAGTAGGTAAGATATATGATACGTTCCTTGAACTACAACGATATTCTGTAAATTATCTCCGTACTGCTCTAATTTTTTTTCTTAATCCATCTTTGATTATTAAACTTTACTACATTGATTTTCTTCTAGCTTTTTGCTCGAAACAATATTTTAAAAATAAAACTAAGCACGGCTTGTAACGAGAATTAATCGACTTTTAGACTAGAAGAATTTTTGAAAATTACGACTTCGAACGGGTTGGAATGAACGGCTTGACAATTTTCCCCCCTTCCCTCCCTAAGGGGGAGGAAGGGGGGGGAATTGGTCTGACACCGGGCAAAATAGTGCTCAGCAGGGTCGAATTAGTCTTAAAACATCCGGTGTCAAACTGTAACATTCCATGCCGTTCAACTTAAAAAGGAGACGGCTTTTCAGATTATTCTTCTGGACTATTTGGTCAGATTACGCTTTCGCCAGAATAAATTATAGCCTTTTTTTTCTGACGAAAATAAAACTGTTTGGTTACCTTAAATTTTTATTAAATTTAACGAATTGGGTATGTCGCAAAAATATTTAATTAACACCTTTAAAGTTAGGTCAAATCACTTGCAATTGAATGTGACATACTTAAATTCGGCCTAATAATTTCTACATTTCCTTTACAAAGATGACCTCGAAAATGGAACTAAAAGATTTGAGGGATAGGGGAAGACCAAAGAATAAATGGGTAGAGTCAAAGATAGCGTGAATTGGAAGGGAGTGGCGAGTAAAATGGCAAGCAGCAAAACAAAATGGGGGTATTTACATACTATGCCAACTCCCGAAATGGTAAAGAAGAGTGTACATCTCCTAGTTTCTATCACCTAAGCAATCGACCCCGCTATTCCGAGCTATAATTACGCAGTAAGTCATCGCTAACGAGCTGAATGTCGTGTCGTCATTAACTGGCGGCCGGCAGTACAGGAATTGATGAAACAGCATAATTCTAAAGGAATTTGGGAACTGTTTTTTAAAATGGTGACACAATAAATTAATTCGATGACATTTTGTAAGACATAGTTAAACGAGAAAAAGGTAACCTGCACTTGACTGCAAGACTACAGACTAAAATGCCGTCACTTGGTGGTGACATTATTATTATTATTATTTTTTATAATATAGGGCGGCAAACGAGCAAGCGGGTCACCTGATGGTAAGCGATCACCGCTGCCTATGGACAGACAACTGCAACACCAGGGGTATTACAAGAGTGTTTCCGGCCTTTCAAGAAAACGTAGACTCGTTTATTATGGTACTTACATCTACTTTTATAAAGAGATCGCGTGTCTTTTTAATTTTCGGTGTAATTCTTGAAATAATTTTACCTAAGTCTTTTTGTCTAATGCAATCTACAATCTTCATTAGAAAAAGCATAAAAAATACACGATATCAACAAACCTGTCTACAAGATGCACTCTCTATGCAGAATCGAATCACTTGGCGTAGCGATGTACTACACATCAGTAGTGATGCGCTTTAGAAATCAGAAATTCTTTATTGAAACTTAGCCTTCAAAGAAGGCTCTTTTTCACGTCAAAAACTAATCATATAACATGCCATTTAGATTGTAGTTGGCCGGCTTTAACCCGTTTTTAAATTGGGTTTTCTATTTATGTCTCACAATAGTACAGGCTAGAGAAGAGCCAGCATTATTAATAACTTTTTAATAAGATTTCTCCACCAGAAACATCCAACCTCAGCAGTCAAACCACCCGACAATGTATCCGTCTTCATAAAACCAACGCCTTTTATCCGGAACACCCTCAAACCGCGGCTAACGTAATTCAAGTCGAATCAAATCAAGGCTTATCGCCAATAAACCACAATAGACTTTGTAGGAATTTAAGAGTTATACAATATCGTTCCACTGGAGGTTTTTTTGAGGTATTCCTCGAAGCGCAACCATTTTGATCCGCACCTTTCGAACCGCAACTTTTTTATTCCTCGAAACGCAACTGAAAGATTGCGCTTCGAGGAGGACTTAAATTTATTAAAATTTCATTCCTCGAAACGCACCTATGATAAAATTAAATTAGTATGAAACTATCGATATCGATTAAAAGGCGTCATCATAGATAATAATATTTTTTAACTATAATTACCTGTTCTAGTTATCTAGAACAGGAAAATAAATCATCTGTGATTTTTTATTATATTTAGTTTGGTGAGGTTTTCAATACCTACACGATTAGTTTTAAGATTTATTATTGTGATTGATTACAAATCAGACTGATTTACTTAGTAGCTTTTTAAACCATACCTTAAAATATGTAACTATTAAGCAATGACTTTTAAGATAATTATGCAAACTGTATTTTTTTTTGTAATATTAATATATTACTAACTTTTTAATGATCTTACACTACTAGTGATATGATTTTTACATGTGATTACAAACTAGACTAATTTAAAAGCGTTTTTAATAACTTACCTTAAATATCTTAATATTAAGTCATGATTATGTATAGATACCATTTAAAATATGTGTTTTTTTATGATAGATAATAATAATTTTTAATTATTATCGGATTTATACCTGTTCTAGTTATTATAAATCTGTTTTTAATGAAAAAAATACATGTATACAACAGTATTTACGATAACACCACACAAAATGACCTTGTAATTATGGTCTTGCTCTAGCGTGATTATTATACGTATGTTATTTATATCCATGAGTTTTATTTTTTAATATCCTTTATGTATACACAAACTGTATGTCCTTTACGTTATGGAAATCCTTGGGGGAGGCCTTTGTCCAGCAGTGGACGTCTTTCGGCTGAGAGAGAGAGAGAGAGATACACACACAATTTAGTGCGGAAAGCGAATATTTCTTTTTACTATCTAAAATAAAAATAATAAATCATCGATATCATTGATTACGTTTACTTTATGCTCTTCACTAGTTTTTAGTCATAGGTGCGGTTCGAAGAATAAAATTTTAATGTTTTTTAGTATTCCTCGGAGCGCAACTCGTTAGTTGCGTTTCGAGGATTAAAAAAGTTGCGGTTGGCCAGGTGCGGTTCAAAATGGTTGCGCTTCGAGGAATACCTCGTTTTTTTTACCTCTACATTTTAACTTTCAAAGTCAAAGTCAAAGTCAAAGTCAAAGTCAAATTTTTTTATTGAAACTTGGCCTTCAAAGAAGGCTCTTTTTCACGTCGATAACTAATTATTTAATCATAATATTTTATGTCTCAAATCAATTCAATTTCAATTCATTATTACAAAGTTTAACCACAAGAAATACTTGAGGGCGCCACTTAGCACTAGTCGGCGAGTATAAATACTATGTCTATGTCTGATACGCGGAATATAATCAAGTACATAGCAGATATATAACATAACGAGAATACAAAAGTGCATCTCTATTAAGATATCGATTAAGATATTTGTATTTGCTGCTGCTGTAATTAATTAATTAATTTAATTCGTTTAAAAAGTCTAGGTTTTATAAAATAATTAAAACAAGAATGGAAATAGAAGTACAATATCTTACATTGAACAATCGCTAAAACCATACAGGAAATCGATCTTAGCTTTAGATTTTTAAACACTTTTGAAATAGAATCATTAGTTTATCGTTGGTAAAAAAGTAATATCTATTAGATCTTATGTTTTGTCTGTATAAAATGAATATATTTTTTAAATCAGCAAATAATACACAGAAAAACATTTAAATGTCATCCGGAAACCACAAGAGGTAGTCTGTATCTTCGGTGTTTTGTGCCTTTATGTGGCGACTTCGTACTATATCAGAATGTATTAATTGATAAAGTTCGCCCAGAGTCGCGCTCTGGTGTTCGAAGCTCATGAACTTTATGCGAAGCTCCTGGCGTTTGTTCGATATATATAGCTATATAATACACCTAAATCCCAGACTAGCTGTATGTAAAAATTGTATGAGATAAAAAGTAGCTTATGAGCAACAGTAACAAATTTCATCGAAATACTTCTAGCCTTTTTAACGTGGTTTAGTCACAAACAACCATCCATAATTTCGCATAATACAATATTACTACCTACCTGTGCCGCGTGGTTCTATTCAACTCGTATACCAAATTATATCGTCATCTATCCCGCCGTATGAGCGATATTGTAACAAACAAATATACATAATTTTAGTAGAGATTTGAAATCCGCTGTTTGTAATATATTGGGTAAAACTAAACGCAGGCGTTTCGCATTGCTGCCGCCAGAGGGCGTTCGTTTTTTTCACACTGCTCGTGCGAATGGCTCGCGGACGGTCGCCATTGCATTGCCCTATGCGATATCGGTTTGATTTTTAATACGCGAGAGGGCCCGCGTTCTTTGATTGCTAATTAACTTGAGTTGTATTTGTGAATTTCCTGTTTGTTAAATAACTATTGAACTTTGTGTTTGTGTACCCGTCATTGTGACTTTCTCCTGTGGGATGTGACGCGTGGCTGCTCGCTCACATCTACCTGTTGCCGAGCCGATTTCGGGAAGAAATCTATTTATTTGTACTGGGGAATTGAGATCTCAAGGGTTAGGTAGGGTGATTAGGAATTCCCCCTTCCCGAAGACACTCAAGTTTGGATCCGAAGAGAAAGAAGATTTAGCTTGGTAAGTGTTTTTTAAGTGTAATTAATTTATAGGTTAGGTTATCATATAGGGCCCTGTAGCTCCCTTCATAAGCTACGGTGGTAGCAGACTGCGTTAAGTTAGTTAGGTTTTAGTCGGGCAAACGTGGTGCCGCGTGGAGATTTCTTCCCGGTACTTATTTTTACCGGTGGTTTTTTCCCGGTGAAGTTTCGGTACAGAATTCTTCCCGCCGCTTCGTTTGTCCGGATTCCCGCTGCCACATTTTCTGGCAGCAGAGCGTAGTTGCTCTGCACATCTTCTGGTAGCAGAGCGTAGTTTATCTACCCTCTATTTGTTCGTTTGTAAAAAATAATTAATTGTTTGTAAAAATTATTAGATTTTTCTTAGTTTGTTTGTATAAGAATATTTGTAACCTTTTTTGTATTTGTTTGCGGTTTGTACCGTGCGTTCCGGGTTTGTGCCATTCTCATACCTACCGCGGTTCTTCGTGTAGTTGCTTGATTTTGTTGTTTTTTATTTACCTTTTGTTATTTTTTGTTTGTGACTTGACGCGATGGCGAAGGCCTCCAATGCTAGGGCGACACTCGCCAACGAATTGAGATGGTTTGTGACGGCCGGAGGACTCCTGTCCCGGAAGGACAGGGAGGGCGCCATACTGCTAAGAGCGGATCACCTCCACTCACGATTGATTAGCGCGGAAGCGGCCATGGCGGCGCTTACCGAAGCCGATCTTACCCCGGAGGCCTACGCAGGTCACATGGCGGACATGGACCAGATCCTGAGTCTGCACGATGATATCGCGGAGGCGGTGACCGCAATAAGGGCGAGACAGGCTGGCGGACCAGCCCCTCGCACACCTGTTAGACAGGAAGGACCAGCGGTTACTGGTCGGCTCCCCACCCTTCAGCTGTCCCACTTTGGGGGTAGGATGGAGGAGTGGGTAGCATATAAAAATATGTTTGAGTCCCTGGTCGTAGCACGACAGGATTTGTCGAAGGCCCAGAAGATGGCCTACCTCCTCTCCACTCTTGAGGATGAAGCGCGGTCGCTCATCCAGCACCTCCGGGTGGAGGACGACCAGTACGACACGGCTTGGGAGTTATTGAACTCCCGCTATCAAAACTTACGTTTGTTAGCGGATGCGCACGCCGCACAGTTGATGGCCCTGCCCAAGGTGGCCAACAGGGCACAGTTGCGCCTGCAGTTGCTCACGCCCGTTACAGTGGCCTGTAACGCGCTCCGCACACTGGGGCTGCCGGTGGACCAATGGTCCTTTTTGCTGGTGCACATTGTATTGGGCAAATTACCCAATGACATCCGCTCGCGATTTGAGCGCGAGAATGCGGAACGGGATAGCACCACCCTACCAACATTCACTGACTTGGTGAAGTTTTTGGAGTTTGAGGCACGGGCTGCTGAGAATACCATGACGGACTCAGCGCCATCCAGAGCGCCTGAACGTAGGCCCTTGGAACCCTCATGGCGAGGAGGCCCCAACAGGGACGGCAACCGCCACCGCGTGGAGCTGGTGCGCGGGTTGCACACACGGCAGCAGTCGCGAGGGACGCGGACTGCCTGCAATGTGGTCGGATGGGCCACAGCCTGCTGCAATGCAGGGACTGGCAGGGACTGCCAGTACAAGATCGGCGCCGCATGGCAAAGCGGCATGAACTTTGCTTTTATTGTTTGGGCGGTCACTATGCACGTGACTGTCCCAGTGCCATACCATGCAGTGCATGCCGTGGGCGGCACCACGCGATGCTTTGCATGAACCGCAACGGGGATGGCACCCGGATGTTGAGGCAGGGGTCCCCTATGGGCGGGGGCGCTCCTGCGCGAAGCCCTCCACCATCGGATGGAGGACGCGGCTTCGCTCGTCGCACCCCCCCTCGGGAGGGGTCGCGTACCGGCGCGGGTCTTGGCGGACCGGGACCACGCGCCCCAAGGTCATGGCCAGTATGTGGCTGGCCAGGCCCCGGATAGGGCCCCCATGGGCGGGGGCCCTAGATCGGACGTGAGAGTGGGAACACCCCCCTCCACGCGGGTTACCACTACCCACCACATGCAGCCGCAGCGGTTTTCTCCGCCGCTGCACGAGTACCCACGGCTGGAGTACCACCCGCCGTACCATAGGTATGGCCGGGCCGCGGGTTATGCCCCCCCTCAGATGGGGATGTGCACTCGCCCGACATATTATCCGGGTCAGTGGCGCGCCCCTGGTTTGGAGAGAGTGGGGAGCCCGTAACTAGCTTGCTCCCTTGCTGGGACAGAGCCGCGGACGGTTCTGCTCCCCACCGCGGTGGTCCGCGTATGGGGTCGTAGGGGGGAAGCCATTAATTTGAGAGCTCTGTTGGACTCAGGGGCTCAAAGCAGTTTGGTTACCACTCGAGTGGCACGCCAGTTAGGTTTAGTCGTGGAAGACTCGCCTGTGCCACTTCTTGGAGTTGGTGGCATACAAGTGAAGTGTCTGACGGGCCAGACACTTGTCACCTTTTCTTCGCTGAAGTCCTCCACAATGAGGATCACGACTTCGGCTATGGTAATGGATACCATTGCGGGTTGGCACCCCTCGACAGACATACCGCCGGGTGTGTTGTCTTTGGTTTCGGGTCTGGATTTGGCCGACCCCTTTGTCTTTCATCCCGGCCCAGTGGACTTGCTCCTGGGCTCGGACGTATTGGGTTGGATTTTGTTGGGTACTCAGAAAGCTCTGGGTTCGTCTTCACTGATGGCAGTGTCTACTATCTTTGGTTTCGCCCTGATGGGCCCTGTGTTTGATAATAGCACCGTGGAGGAGCCACCGGTCGTCGCATCAGCGTCCTTGGCCAAGACCATGCAAAGGTTTTGGGAGGTGGAGGAGCCACCTATGAGTTCCAGGATGAATCCGGAACACGCTGAGTGCGAAGCCTTCTTTCGATCAACCACGGAGAGGTTGCCCTCCGGTCGGTTTGTAACTAGATTACCATTTGTTGCTACACGTCCTAGCCTAGGGCAAAGTAGGGCGCTTGCGGAGAAACGACTGCTGTCCATGGAGCGACGCATGCAGCGTGACCACGTACTTCGCGATAAATATATTGAATTTATGCGCGAGTACGAGGATTTGGGTCACATGTCTCCGGCTCGAGTTGATTGGAGCTCAACTGAGCATTATTTTTTGCCCCACCACGCGGTGGTGAAGGCCTCAACAGGCAAATTGAGGACCGTCTTTGATGGGTCCGCACCCACTTCGAACGGGGTTTCGTTAAATCTATGTTTGCATTCGGGTCCCAAATTGCATAGGGACATAATTGACATCATCTTGAACTTTAGAAGACATCAAGTGGTTTTTGGCGCGGACATCCGGATGATGTTCCGCCAGACAGTCATACATCCTGAGGACAGGCGATTCCAGTTGATACTCTGGCGTGAGCGCCCTGAGGATCCTGTGACGGTGTATGAACTCAATACAAACACGTATGGTTTGAAATCTAGTCCCTATATCGCCATCAGATCATTGCTTGAATTGGCAGAGCGGGAACGGATCCGCTTTCCCCGTGGGGCTTCCGTGCTGTCACGTGACTTGTATGTCGATGACGTGTGCACCGGAGCCCAAAGTATTGAGGAGGCCCTCCTACTGCGGGATGAATTGATTGAAATATTGAAAACGGGTGGCTACGAGCTACGTAAGTGGTTGTCCAATGAGCCTAAAGTTCTAGAAGGGATCCCGGAGGATCACCAACAGAACCCTCACCTGTTTGAGGATGTGGATGATCCCAACAGGATAGCGGTGCTGGGCATGCAGTACCAGCCGCTAACCGATATTTTTACCTTCCAAGTGGACTTGGAAATACCAAAGGTCTGGACTAAGAGAACGGTGTTGTCCGTAATAGCCCGTATGTTTGATCCAAGCGGTTGGATCAGTCCAGTGATATTCTCTGCAAAGTGTCTTCTTCAGAGACTTTGGACTTTGGGCGTCTCGTGGGACGAGCCGCTGTTTGGCTCTCCATTGGATGATTGGCTCGAGTTGTTTTCATCGATTAAGGAAGTCAATCGGATTGCCTTGCCTCGTCGAATATTGCCACCCGGGAAATATCGAGCCAGCCTGCATGGCTTTTGTGACGCGTCGGAGCGAGGCTACGCCGCGTCAGTCTATATGCGGACAGTTGACGCCGATGGCCGGGTCAATGTCTCGCTTTTGTTAGGGAAGAGCAAGGTCGCCCCCATCAGGACTAGGCTGACTATTCCCAAGCTTGAGTTGAGTGGAGCTCACCTTCTCTCTAAATTGTTGCATCACGTTGCCAGTGAGCTGGCGGCCACGGTCGAGATACGGGACATCTTCGCCTGGTCGGATAGCCAGGTCGCGCTTGCATGGTTGCGCGCGGCCCCACATACCTTGGAGGTTTTTGTGGGAAATCGGGTTTCCCAAATCCAGAATATCGGAATTGATATAACATGGAGACATGTGCCGGGAGAGCTTAACCCAGCGGACTGTGCCTCCCGAGGTTGTACGGCACCAGAATTGGTGTCACACCCGCTCTGGTGGGGTCCAGAGTGGCTGATGGGATCAGAAACATCTTGGCCTGTCTGTCAGACAGATGTTACTTCTTTGAGTTTGACTGGGCTCCGTGTACATGCTGTAGTCGCTGAGACGACGTCGGAGCCGGATTGGCTACTTGCTCGGTATAGCAGCTTGGATAAGCTTCTGGGTGTCACCAGTTGGATTAAGCGTTTCATACATAATTGTAGAAACCCACAGGCAAAGCGGTTGGAGCCGATTGCAGGTGCAGAAGAGCGCCGGAGCGCATTGTTGCATTGGGTCCGTGTCGTGCAGACCGGACGGTTTGAGTCAGAGCTTCGTATTTTGCGCGACGGACGCGCTAAGTTGAAGGGCGCGGTCGCTCGTTTGAACCCGTACATCGACTCGGATGGGCTTCTTCGGGTTGGAGGCAGGCTCCGGAAGGCGGATCTTCCATATGAGACTCGCCATCCTCTGTTGTTGCCCAAGGGCGGACCCTAGGTGCAGCTTTTGGTGTCTGATCGACACATTCGTAACGCCCATGCTGGGTGCAATGCTTTGTTGGCTATTTTGCAACGCGAGTTTTGGATTTTGTCTGCCCGAAGAGCAATCCGTAGTGTCCTGTTTCGATGTATTGCATGTTATAGGTTGAAGGCATCCACGATGCAACCACAGATGGGTGATTTGCCCGCTGATCGAATCCGACCTTCGAGGCCGTTTGACGGCGTTGGAACCGATTTTGCCGGTCCCTTTTCGATCAAGGCTTCTCCCTTTCGTAATGCCCGTATTGTAAAGGGCTATTTGTG
>CM031577.1:18941226-19117337 GCA_018467065.1 Ephestia elutella | reverse complement strand
GTGAATTTCCCACGGGAACAGTGCTTTTTCCCGGGATGAAAGGTACCCTATGTCCTTCTCCGTACTTCCAGCTATGAGTATGCGAAGTTTCAGGAAGATTGGTTTAGTAGATAAAGCGTGAAGAGGTAACAAACAAACAAACAAACTCACTTTTGCATTTATAATATTAGTTAGGATTAGGATTTATTAAGAGGTGGAATTGGTAACTTACATAGTCAAATTAAAATAATTAAAATCGGCTTCTGCTCCCATAAACAAATCTACTAATTCTGGAGGCAAGAAACTCTCGATCTTGGCCATATGCAGCACTGCAGATAAAGTGTCACCCAGTCGAGACAGCCTGCTGTCTCCGGATAATTTGAAGTACATTTCACCAGCCTACAGATGGACTTAATTTTAGACACAATTCACTAATATCATCAAAAAATAATAATTTTACAATATGATTGTTAGCCCTATTGTGCCCACTGCTAAGCATATGTCTCTTTTTTATGCTATCCTGCTCTATCCTATCCATCTCTTATCATGCACGACCACATAGACCTGCAACTTTGACTATGTCTTTCGTGGGTGGTCCTCATAGGTGGTCTGGTCTATGAGAGATACCTTTGTCAATATCAGTGTCAACCACAAGGAGTTCACTTTCTTGTGGCTGATGTTGACGATTAACTAATAACAAGATTTCATGAAAAAGTAAGTCAAATACTAAGCACTAGTCGGCATCTAGACTAAAAATTAACTGAGCGGAACCATATTACTAACAATGATTTCGTTCTGAATAACTTTGTGATTTTAAAACCTAAAATAACTAAAATTTCGACTAAACCAAAATAATATATACAAGATTCTACATATTTTCGAATACACACGTAATATACATTACAAAGAAACATATTTAAGTTTCTGATACATTTATAACTACGCACAGTGAGATTTGCTAACTTACCATCGCGACGTATTTCTCAAAATTCACTTCCATCAATAATTTCATAGCTATCTTCTGCAACTGGTCGTCTGATAAAGAACACAGTTTTTCAGCTAATACAACTGTTTGCTCTTCAATTTTAATACTTATTATATTTGATATAGATTGAGCACTGCATCTGTCTAATCCTCCTTTGAATATCTGTAAAAATGAATAGGTATTTACGGTATTTTTTATCGACCGTCATATTATATTGCGTTTGTTGAATTTAACGTTAGGAAGAAATAAGTAGGTATTTAATTTATTGCTTCTTTACCACAGTTAATGCGGGATAAGAGTTAGAAAGATGAAGAAAAATAAAGAGAAATTAAAAACGTGTACGTGCACGTTTAGTATTTGTGTAGTTTTGTTAACATAAAATAAGATAATATGTTCGGAACTTACACCTTGGAAGCTGATCTCGGAAGACATAACGCCGTCCACCACCTCTTTAGGGAGGTCTAACTCTGTAGCTATTGTTCTTTTCGCTCTCTCTGGTCTTTTAAATAGGTCTACAACTCGCAAACCATTTTCTGTAAAGTTGATAAGCTGTTTAAATGTTTATTAGTAACGGTCGATTTAAAATTTTATAGAGCTAGCTAATATTTATTTTTCACATAACTGATAAAAGCAAGATATATTTATATTGGAAATCATACAAAAGCCTTTCAGGATTAATATTTCTGTTTTATTTATTTGATCGTCTGCAATCGCCGATCGTCTAGTGGGGCCTTTAGTTAATTTGAAGTAAAAATAACGTGATTTTGGCAATGCGTGTTTGACACCACTGATGTTGCATCCATAGTCTGCAGCCTTGCCTGCATCACACCATGCCTTGCCTACTTAGCATTAGTAATCAATTCAAAATCACTTACTACTAATATCAACGAAGGTAGGTTGGTCTGCAATGTCAGATAAGGTAGACAGCAGTTTCAAGGCGTCCGGCACCGACCCTGCTGTCTCCAGTACAGTCTCGTTGTAGAGCAGCGGCGAGAACTTCCGCTGGAGTTGGGTTAATCTAAAGAAAATAAGACCAGAAAAAATAAATAAAATGGTCCTAACTATAAGCCTTGCGGTACACCATACGTGAAATGCCATTTTGTTTAACATTTTACGTCAAAACGACTTAAAGATAGTGGAGTTATACACAAACAATGCCTTTAGAAAGAAAAGTTGACATACTGAAACAAGATATCATGAATTCTTCAAGCAAAAGACAATGGTCAATGTTATAAAACGCTCACTTGGAATCCTCGTAAGTGGGTATTTCTTCGAATTGATCCATGGGCGAGCACTCATTGTTGACGCCGCACAGAAATGATTGTAGGAACGTTAGGAGCCCAGCGCTGGGCAAAGCTCGTGCTGGAAACGAACCTGGAATATTTGGGATATCAGTATAGTTTATCGAGTTTTGACATGTTATGCGATAGGTGAGTTTTATCACCTAGGCTTAATGTTCAATATCTGAGAAACATGAACAAATGAAGTAGGTATAAATGAATGCTATTTGAATCATCAAGCTATTATGTACTTTTTGAATGAGTCATATCAATCTTAAAGAGAAAAATATAAAATCACTGTTTACTTACACGTGGGGAAGTCTTGGTTATCTACATTTGTCCTCACTATATACAAACTTAACATTACTGCTACGGCCCACGCTACACCGATGAGGGTTATCTAAAA
Source organism: Ephestia elutella (assembly GCA_018467065.1). Taxonomy (NCBI): domain Eukaryota; kingdom Metazoa; phylum Arthropoda; class Insecta; order Lepidoptera; family Pyralidae; genus Ephestia; species Ephestia elutella. The sequence goes on along the minus strand of CM031577.1, from coordinate 19,114,687 downwards.
GAGAAACTAAACATTAATTGTCCTTATCGAATCAAAAAAGTATTATTGCAATTTAATGACTTCATGTTAAGTACTAAATCAAGAGCCAATTTTGAAATGCTAATAATCCTTCATTATAGAATAGGACGCAAAATCTTAATGTAACTATAATATAGTTCGGTTGTATTTCTAAATGATTAATAGCACATGTAGCTTAATCCTAATGCTGTGGGGAAATAATCAAATAGTGACAATTTATGTTCCGAAACTGGCGCGATTTCGACGAGTCGAGTGTAATGCACAGCCGGCGCTCGGGGTACAAAAACAATAGTTTAATTCGATTTTTTCCTTACTGGCCAACCCGAACGTTTAAGCGATGTGTTATGATTGTGCCTGGCTGTGTCCTTTTTATAATTTATATTGTACTACCTGTGCCCACTGGCTTCGTGAATTCGGGATTCTGATTGCCTACAGTCTTTATAGAAATAACTTTTCAAATCAGACCAGTAGTTCCAGAGATTAGCGCGTTCACAAGATCATTTACCAAACAATCGATAAATAGGAAGCAAATGTTACTTTCTATAAATGTAAACATCCAATAATCTCAAAACATATTGTGTGTTAGGTTATAATTATGTTTTGGATCGGAAACAACAATTGTTAGTTAAACCACTCGTCATTTTCCCACGCAAATCGAACCGTATCATCGTTAACACTTCCGTATGAAACAAATACAAATCATGTGTCATGTTTTAGTAGTGGTGGTCTATGAAAACTACATGAGTCGGATTAGTATAGGTATTAAATCATAAGACACGAGTTAGTATATTTAAACCTGGGACCTTTGAGCTACAAGCGACGTCTTAACCACTCGACACAACACGCTTCAATGTAAATACTGTTCGCGTGCCTTCTTAAATCTTTTTTAGATACATATAAATAAATTTTAACGCTGACGGACTGATTGGTGAATATCAACGCAAGTGGAAAACCGCTGAACGAAGAAACTTGAAATTTATATAGCGTACCTAAATAAATTTTGGAAATTCCTCCCCTAAGGGATTGAAATGGGTGAAAAAACAATTAAACGTGTTCGAAACTCCTTAGCTTCGAACACGTTTAATTGTTTTTTCACCCAGTTTTTTACCCTAGTAAAAGCTATTAAATAATAATTAAGTTATTTGTCATTAAATGCATTACCACCCAAGTTATAAGGGTTCAAAATAACGACGAAGCGTTTTTTTATTTTTATTTTTTATTTTTTCGAAGCGTTTCGAAAAAAGGTAGGTAGTGTCCGTGCGCTTGGCTCCTCTTGGACGGGGATTCTACCGCGCCCACAGATAAGATCATACACACCAGTTTCCGTTTCCGTATGAGGTAGTCCTTCCACAGCAGTAGCCGGAGCTGCTGCGCGCCCGCCATCGCGCCGCTCGGGGTGGCGACCGCATCACTGGAACAACAATAAAAGTTCAATCAAACCACATCATTAATATAAGTACTACGTACAGAAATGAAGCTCCCTGCCCCTACCGCAATATGGCGTACCCCGCATTTCTCCCCCGTTTCATTTGCGGATTGGGGCGATATGACCACGACTATGAAAACTCACATTGACGTGTTCACGGATTATCACAGATGCACAGTGGGCCACATGGAAAAGTATATCACTTTTTATTGGGGATCGTATTGCAGGTAGTATATATATATATAGTATATGTGGCCCACTGTACAGTTTCATTTGTAGTAGTAGTAGTATATATGACGTCGCGTTTCTATGAAGTGCCCTCCCTGTGGTCAAACATCTTCTTTCTAATAAAGAGGTATTCTCGTGTTGGTGTCATTACCAGGAGTCGTGTTAACACATGTGTTAACATTGCGGGCGAAATCAAAATCAAAGTCTTTATTGAAACTTGGCCTTCAAAGAAGGCACTTTTCCAAGTCCACTAATTATATGTTTAATCATATTGTCTCAAAGCTACAAACTACTAGCATTTCAGACCACTACATTACTTGGTTTTATCTACTCATGGGGTTTTATCTATGTGAAGATTCAGATATAGCGACAGGTTGCTAGCCCTATGCCTATGAGTGGATGAATCCCCAGTTTAAAGCCTTTTAAAATATGCGTGGGTAGAGAAGCAGCTAGCACACTTTATGTTTTTTCTCCGCTCCCAGCATGGAAGACATCAGTAGGATTAAAACCTGGAACCTTTTGACCCCTTGTTAATTTGGAGTCGGTTACTTGTAATTCTAGATACATTCTAGAACCTTAATCTTCAATTTAATCACGCATCTTCGCCAGCATGCATGATAGCAGATGACAGGTCGCGGTCACGCTTGACGCTGACAGGAAATGACAAAACATATATGCGGACGGACGAACAGCATTACGTATACATATATAGTTGGTTATTATTTCATTACACCCGTGAAGGACAACGCAAATTGTGAAGAAAATATCTTTTGAGGTTATGTCAATTAATATTACTATTATTGTGTGGCATTGGAGGCTTAGCTGTGACGTGTAAACGCGATGTTAACCTTAGTGATTTGTTTACATGACTTTACTAGTGGCGACACGCATCTCCACAACTATAGGAATTCAGTACTTATTTTTGGATTTTTGTGCATCTCAGATGCAATCAATGCAGATCAAAGAGCAAGGTCATATAAAGACCTGATCGCGGGTTCAAGTCCTGCTCGCATGGAATTTTTTCACCATATCTAATTTCTATATGAGAGTACTTTTATAGGAATTCAGATATAGCGACAGTGATGTTTTCTTGTACCTTTGAACTTGTATTTATTTATTGTTTTTATTCCAATTACCTAATTTGGGGTCAATATGTCAGTGCCACACTATACGGTTATTGGTTGATGTTAAAAAAAAACTTAGAATATCATATTCTTGAAAAAAATATGGAAATAGCTTTAAGGATACTGACGAAATTTCGGGTAGATAGGAATTGTTGATTCCCATTAGATAGTTTTCATGCACCACCATTGCTTGTGCTTTATCTAAACATTTCGTAACCGATTGTTCGTCAAAAGCGAACAATAACAAATCGCACTGCTATGCTGCAGGCGTTGTAAGACAATACCTAGCCATTTGTTGTTATTGTCGGGCTTCTTAGGAAGCGGTATTGTGTCAAGAAATGGGCTAAAATTGGACTTCTTCTTCTTCTTCTCAGCATATTTGCGTCCACTGCTGAACGTATGCCTCTTGAATGGTTTTCCACTCCGATCTTGATGCGGCGATCCTGGTCCAGGTCGGCCCTGCCGTCTTTTTAATATCGTCCGACCATCTGGCAGCTGGTTTGCATTATACGTAGCTAAATTGGATTACATATATAAAACAAAAGCTCGGTGGGGCAGTGGCGGCCTGCGATAGAAACTTTCTCAATGGTCGGTCACGAACTCACAGATGATCAAACAAGTATATTTTCGTACTACTCCGTGCTTCGCGTTGTTCCAAGTTGCATTGCATTTGCAGTCACCAAAACCCACCAATGCGCGTTGGGCCCGCGTCGTGGGCCAAGGCCCCAGTAGTGGGACCATCATAAATGGATAATGATAATAACTGTCTCGCCCTACTATAATCCATAGCAACCTGATACGATGATGTCGTCATAAAAAATAATATCACGAAAGGAAAAGCACAAGGAAAAAGGGGCCCATAAAGATCAAGACACAGATGAAACAAATAAAAAAGTAAGCGTCGTAGTGTAGAAGAGTTAGCAATGAAGAGTGACCAACAGGAACTCTACTGATTACAGTCCTGGGCTGAAACTGGCTTTTTAAAAAGGTCCATTTCAACCCGGATCATCGCCCATGATTTAGTTTGACTGATCAGATAAACATTTTTCATTTCTCATACTCGGAAAGAAGTGTATATTTGATCCTAGTATTGGGTTGAAAATGCTTCTTCCCTCACGCGAGAGAGAATGTTTCATACAAATTTATTCGTACCCTAGAATGAATTTTAAAAATAGAACATAAAAAAATCTTTTAGGAATCGGCTTCTGTCATAAATTTAGAATAAAAAATCTATGGAATTTTTGTTTTTTCTATGTCTATGGCTAAGTTCTAGGTTCTACACAGAAAAAAATACCGAGTTTGAAAAAAAAACAAAAAATTTCGATGAAAAACATTTATTTTTTTCTATGTCTTTGGATACTACATATTTTAGCCACTGGCACATTGAAAAAAAATCATTCTATTAAAGAAAAATTCTGCTGTATATTAGACTTACCGCTTTATTTTCTTTGTTTTTATCCATATTTTTTTTAATTATGTAAATCATAAATATTAGTATATAATATGTACTAAATTATGATAGGTACCTACTTAATTGTAATAAATGAATTAGGTGTATTTTCTACTAAGATTAAAAAGTTAAAAAAATAGCTAGAACGTAGAAGCGACTGACAACTCACATAGCCTATGTCACTCGGGGGAATGCAAGGAATCTAACAATACCTCTCACATCAAAATCTGTTAAGCCGTTGAGGACTTATGGTGGAATAAAGAAACTTACATACATACATACATACATGAACCCTGAAAACATAACACTCCTTTTTTGGTCAGTCGTGTAAAAAGTTAAAAAAATACCTAGAACGTAGAAGCGGCGGCGATGACTCGCTCCAGGACGTCTGGTGATTCCATGTACGGATATTTAATAAATACTATTATGTTAAGTTACTGAAGTGTATTCAAGAAACAGAATTTTTTCATTTTTACTTTGTTTACTTTAATAATGTGGGATATTGAAGTGTTGCCCATTTATTTATTTTTCTTAATTCTAAAAAAAATCACTTTTCTATTTACATTAAAATATATTTTCTATATATAGACAGACATTGCAAGCGATTTGGATAAACCAGCTGAGTTAAATATAGACGAAGTTAATGTAATTTTAGTCTCTTTTACACATTTTTTCTAAATTTACACCAAGTACCTACAAAGTATACAGTCAAAACGTGACATTTATTCCGAGAAACGTGATGTGCAAGCAAATGGCCTCATTCGTTAAATATGCTCTAGTTGCTTGCTTGTTTTTAGTCTTTCAAGGCCAATCGAGCCTGCACACGGTATTACTACTACTATACCCTATGAAGGGTCCATTGTCCTAAAATAATATTAACAAACTGTTCTTCTCTACATCGAGATATATGTATTGAATTATTGTTGATGATACGTTACATCCTATCTTGATGCTTCTCTGTAGTTTTTTATTAGGATTTATCCAAAAAAAGCCATCTATTTGAATCAGCCATTTTCCTATCAGGCTTTTATTAGAACTACATTCGCTAGGGAAAGCACTAGTAGAGGTACAGAAATATTACTTTGATGATTTCTTTTATGTGTTTTTTTAATATAGATCTTTAAAGTAATATTATGCCAGCAATGCGGCTTATAGTTCCGATACATGGACTCGCGAAGAAGATTGTGTTTAGGATGAGAGTCACACAGAAGGCCGTGGAGCGTGCCCTTTCGCACCCTTGACACCATTAGCTTACACTACTGGTAATTTATAGGAGATTTTAATGCCTATTGCACTCCAGCTCAGCATCAGGCTACAAGATCGTGTTCCAAACAACGTTAAGCGTGCTAAATTACAGCACTTTGGATACACAGTTATGAGCCACATAGGAAACAAATGGCTGATCATGCCGGCACCGTCTGGTCCTGGCAGAAGAGGAAAACCCAAGAAGAGCTCTTAATGTCGTCAGGGAGGATATGCGTGCCAACGGTACAACTTAGGATGTAAAATATTCGTGCGAAGTGGAGAAGAAAAAGTACTAAGGCGAACCCTGGTCTCTGACGCGTATGCTGAGGATGCAACCGAAAAAGCGCTCAGATGAGAGAGAGGATACAGTCATGAACCGCCCTTAAGTAAGACTGGATACATAGCACGTGTAAAAAAATATTATACCTACACATATTTTTAGTAACTACGATAGTAGTTATTAACAGAATGAGTCACAAAACCATTTCGGCCGACCTTTTGTTACGCAAGAAGAATCATCGACGTATGCTAATACAAGTGTGAACATGCAAATTATTTTAGGCAAGTATTACTTCATTTGACACTTTCGCTGACACTTACTGCTGACGCCTTTTTGGGTTATTAACCAATACACAAGTGGCTGACCACGACTATCGCCATCACTTTTCTTCTGCAGTTGCATTTATTTAAATTTTGTTTTATCCGGAAAACCTACAGTTAATAACAACTAATTACATTTCTGTCTAAAAAAACTTTTATAATACTACTATTATTATTACACGACTGACCAAAAAAGGAGTGTTATGTTTTCAGGGTTAATGTATGTAAGTAGTATGTAGTTTCTTTATTCCAGCATAAGTCCTAAACGGCTGAACAGATTTTGATGTGAGAGGTATTTTTAGATTCCTTGTATTCTTCCGAGTGACATAGGCTATGAGAGTTGTCGGTCGTTTTTTTTATTTTTAAATAATTAGCTTGTTATGACTATGCTTTATCTTCTCAGCCAGAAAAAACGTTATTATTATTATTATAAAAAAATATATATGGGTTATTCGTGAATAACCCATTTTTTTAACAATTATTTTTATCAAAGAAGTCGTTGTTGACTTTGACTTGTGAGTATTAAGGAAAAAAAATGGAGATTACTCTCCTAAGGGACGGGATAAATGGACGAAGATCAAAATTCTCGCGTCAAAAGCAGTATGTATTTATAAAATTGGACACTGACTGACGTGTGGTGGTTGAGTGGGACTTCCCCTGTAATTGAAATCATCATCATCATCATGGATTTAGACCCACTGACCCACTGCTGGGTTTAGACCTCATTCAGTCTACGTCAAACCTTATCTGTCCTGGGCCATCTTGCTCCAGTTATTGCCATGCCAGTAATATTCTTAACATCGTCAACCCATGTAATTGAAAACAAAACTCATTGTTCTAAAATTATGATTTCTGTGGATCTATTCTAAAAAATTGATTTTATTTTCGACGACACACAAAATATAACAATGTAAAATAAAATAGATATTTTCACAGTGATACGACAATTTCCACAGGTGAGTGTCTCTACGTAAACGCAGATCAAAGTGCACGCCCTTGATCTTGCTGGTGATAGCATCGCTTCTATTATGTTCTCGGTTCTTACGCCAGAACAATTATTTACGATATGATCTTGCGAAGCTAAAATTGCATTGTTTTCATACAAGTTTAACGTCACTTCACTACATGGATGGAGGGTTGATGGAGCACAGGAGAGAAAAATATTAATATTTTACTCCACGGACTTTCATGCGGTTTTCAACGATGGTATCCATGAAAAAACTGAATTTAGGTCGCTTCCAGCCAATCCAATACTCTACTTTAATATATGAAACTATGATAATCAAGTGAAGGATAAAGAATAAACAGCATACAGATAAAATATTCTACAAGTCGTGCCACAGAAGACCTGTCAAGCAATTGGTCACAGTTTTTAAAGCTGACAGGTGTAACGTATGCTCATTTCACACAATGGCTTTAGACTAATCAGCGCGTCTGTTATCGCTAATGGCGGAAACTATTTGTGCAGCCCACGGAATTTGAAATATGTAATAGAAGCATCACTTGCTGGCATCACTTGCTTTTAAATGAAAAAAGCTTCTTCTTGGCGAGTCGAAATGGCATCTACATTTTCCCATACCAACGCCAATCGGTATCGTAGGCCTCGCAAAGGTCCTCCATGGTACACGAGTCGGGGCAATTCGGACCCGACGGGAGGTGAGCTATAGATTGCATAACTGAAAACTAGCTGGGTTCCCGGGTCGCAGGGCTTCGTTTCGATTTAGTACCTATGTAGATTAGGATTTAGTATGCCCTCTTAGGGCTTCAGTGTCCTATGCGGCTTATGCCAGGAGGTCATAAAATAACGCGGTTTTGACACTTCTAACTTCTAATTATTCCAAATTCTGTGGTGAAGCCGAAGTTTGAATTATTACTGCTACTTGTATTGTAATTGAAGCGGAATGAGGTGATGTATTTGGTAGTAGGTAGTAATTCATTTTTTGTTCTACTATTTAGGTCAGGAATACCTTCAAGTATTTGATAGAGCGTGTCAAATTAATGTTTCGAGAAAAATTTTGAAAAAAAATTAATATAGCGAACGCATTAGTTCGAAACTTTCTTTTGCCCGACCCGAGACTATACGAGCATGAAACGTAAAATCCCGTTTTCCCATAGCCTTAGGGATTACGGGAAATCTACACTACACTCCCCAAAGAACTTTTATGCTTATAGGGCTAGCCTACGAAAGTATACAAAAATAGTTATACCTATTTCCAGATAAAATAAACATTTCACAAAAGTAATAGTTTTTTCTTGGCAAAGACTTATTTTTCAAATTCAATTCAATTCTTTATTGCATCCTTAAACAATAAGTGTAGGTAAATTAAGCTAAATAAAAAAAAAATTATCAGTGCTCTAAAAATCGGGGCTACTCGTATTCATTATTCAGAAATTAGACCTTCACATGCCTACCTAGTATTAGCTCTGAGGTAAGCTCTTATATAAACTCAAAATAAAACAAAAATCATTATTCTCCGAATACGGTATAATCAAATATACCAAGGTCTTATAAAATTTACCAAATCTGTATAGATACACGAACCACGGATGGTAACACATTGTATCAATAAAGCGTCAAGTCTGTTTGACTGCGTCTCTGTATAGAGGAAGCTAATATTGAACAAACAATATGGTATTTTCACAACAATACAATGTATACAACTGGGTCCATCTCTGTGCCGTGTGACATTACCTACGGTGACCAGTCCTATCCCGCGGTATAAGTTTATGACATGCGAAAACAAATCTTCAGGGTCGGTAGATTGATATTTTTTTGTTATAAACCCAAAAGAAAACTACCCTAAAAATACAGAAATAATCTATACATATAATAAAACAATAAAAATATTTTGTCTGTACATTGACTGAAATGGATAGAGGGGCACTTAAAAAGAATAATAGAAAGCAAAAAATTTTTTTTGGAATTTCTTGTCTGTCTGTCTGTATGTATGATCACGCTAATCTCCGAAAGTACTGAACCGATTTGAATGAAACTTTTTTTGTTGTGTAGCTATTAAGCCTAGGCAACATTTAGGCTATAATTGATTTTGAAAACTGGAACACCTGATGAAGAACCAAAACAGAACAGTTAAACTATAAGAAATATGGAAATGGTACCTTAACAAAAGTCGTTCAACCTGATGAGCATTTTCTGCTGACGTATTAAAATTGAATATCTGGAACATCTGATGAATAACTCTAAGAGACCAGCTACACTATAACATATTATATGTAAATAGCGCCTTAGCAAAACTTGAGTAAACTGATAAACATTTTCTGTAGACGTATAAAAATCGAAAATCCGAAACATCTAAAACAGTTTGGAACACAAAAAGATTTTTATCTAAGCGAAACTCACGCGGGCGAAGCCGCGGGCGACAGCTAGTAGAAAATATTACCTACTAAGTATCCACAGTATGGTATTTAAATTACTACAATGTGGCATTGTTGTGTAAGTACATTTACATTCAGAAACTGTACCAAGATTGGCATTCAAAAGTAGAAAAAAAAATGATATAATATTTAAAATTTGTGACAGATGAGGAAAGGTATGTACCTATGTGCCAGCGTACGCGAAATAGATCGAAGGCGGATACATTACAGCAACCCGTTACAAGTTGACCTAAAGATGTTTTTAATTGGTCGATAAGAAGAATAGGTCAGATAATAAAATCTCAGAATGAATAGAAGGATATCTAATTAGTGGTTGACTGTAAATAAGCCAAGTTCATCCTCATCGATATGTGTGTATATATTTACCGAGATACAAATTACAATCCGAAGCAGATAGATCACTAGTTGGCGAGTCAGTCAGTCACGATCGTCACACCTCGCTACACTCGACAAGTTATCATAATGTCCATCCATTAAAAGTCGGGAATGATTTTCAAAATTCACCGGAAAAGTTAAATCATACTGCTATGTATTGTATTGGTGTATGTGAGGACAATTTTCAGTTGACGGCCATACAAGCGGAAATACGAATGTAAATTACAGTTAAATGTGCAAATATGCAATCCAAAATCTATATACATAATTGAAATTGGACGCTGTCTGGGATATCAAAGTATATAGGTTCATGCAGTGTAACTTGATATGCAGATGGGTATACTTTGGACCAATGACACGATGGTACACGTGACGAAATGCGAAGGGCTACTCATGCATGGGACATTCAATGTTGTGAACAAAGAGAATGTAATCACTACGTTATAAGAGACGAGACTCCCATACAAAAAAGTGCTCGATACAAATGTCAAAACGCAGGTACCGATAGAGATGCACTTATGCGAGGAGCTGCAGGTACGAATGAGATGGAAATAGTCGTCCATCAAAATCAAATTGTTTTATAGCAATATCTGTGTTACCAACATTTGGTGGTAATCATGTTAACAATAGCTTCAACAGATTGCCCTTTCAGGCATGCAATAAATAATAAAATGTGGCAAGTTTTTACCTTAATTTTAACTCTTATAAATAAACAATGTTCTGAAATTATATCAATATTCATGGCACCTTGTTTCTATTGGTATCGTAATCAAAATATTCATCGATATCGTAGAATAGAAAACATGTTCTAATAGCAAACTTTTTAGTTTACGTTTAAATAATTGACAATTAGAAATAGACTTTATAATTGTCAATTATTAGACGTTGGATCATCAAAACGCAACTCCGTTTCATAGGTTTGTTTTTTCCTTTGAAGTTGCGACCACCTCGTTAGAAAAAAGAAAAATACTTATTTAACTTCAACAATGTAGGTATCATAATCAATCAATTAATATTTGGTCTCTATTGTTACTGACTGGTCTATAGCCTTAAATCGAGAATCTTGGAAGGAGATAGAGAGGCCTTTTCCCAGTACTGGGACATTGATGGCTATCAATTAACTGTTACTGGTCTAGGTATGTCTATACCTACAGAATATGATACATACATATTATCACGCCTTTTCCCGTGGGGGTAGGCAGAGACTAGCGATTTCCATTTGCTACGATCCTTACAGATCTCTCTTGCTTCCTCTACACTCATCACTCTCTTCATACATGCTCTCCGGTTATGGGTGCAGAATATGATGCGGTTTATAAAGTAATGAAGGCTGAGGTTAAATCGATGGCAGAAGACGGACAGGAATGGAAAAATCTCCATCGTGATTCGACTTTACATGCTACTGTACTTACTGAGCCGGTAATTTGTCGCAATTAAGTAATTACACGTAAATGATACGTCCGAAACGGTGGGTTTGGGCAACCAGCCGTGATCGGTGACTGTTTAGTACCCAAACCGCAATACTATGTTGCGTGCTTTGAATTTTATTCTAAATAAGTATATTTACAAATTCTAACGATAGCCGACCCATACATCAACTCCGTTCCCGACCCGTGGTACAACTGCTATGTCCAACAAGTTGTACCAAGGTTAAATATAACTAAATATACATGGTCCAACTGTCTATACTTTATTACACGACTGGCCAAAAAAGGAGTGTTATGTTTTCAGGGTTATTGTATGTATTATGTAAGTTTCTTTATTCCGCCACAAGTCCTGAACGGCTTAACAGATTTTGATGTGAGAGCAATTTTTAGATTCCTTGCATTTCTCCGAGTGTCATGGCTATGTCTCTCAGAGTGCAATGCAAGGAGCAATGCAAGGTATGTGAGTTGTCAGTCGTGTTTTTTTTATTTTTAATAATTAGCTTGTTTTCTTTAATTTTGAACGGTAATGTTCTATACCATTAAATAAAATAAATATATAGGGTCAATTGATCTGAAGGTCGAATCACACAGATTTGGCTAGCTCCTTGTGTCATAGGGTACTAGCTCAACGATTATGTCCCCGGGACCACCGGGGAGAGAGGTATAAATAAACATAACAAAGACCAAGACCCAGGCCAAACTTATCATTCTAAAAAGATCAATTTCCATCTTGACCTGACCGGGGATCGAACCGGGGACCCCAAGGGGTCTTGAACCATTGGACCACAGATGCATTTTCGCAGTACCTCTTGAATAACCTATAATCACAACTGGATATGGTATAATGAGGACTGGTCTGGTCCGAGCTGCTAGTTCGCCTTGATTCGGATTCAAATTACCATAGAGCAAGTACCTACACCTTCTTATGCTACGCATAAAATTTTGAGCAAAATCGTTAAATTTTTAGGGTTCCGTACCTCAAAAAGCAAAAATAGAACCCTTATAAGATCACTTTGTTATCCGTCTGTCTGTCAATTTTTTTTTTCTCAGGAACGCTTAAATGTATCAAGTTAAAATTAATATCGAATATTCGGATCCATGGTCTCTTTCAGCAAAAATATAATCAAAATTATACATCAACGCGATTAAGAGATATTACCGTAATGTTGCGAAATTTCGCATATTTTGCTATTTCAGGCAGCAATCAAAACCTATGGAGTACCTCCCGTTGACCTAAAATTATGAAATTTGGCAAAAAGTAAAGTCTAACAGTACTTATACAGGAATAAATCTGAAAATTGAAAATATGTTGTTTGAAGTCTAAAAAAAAAGTGTTGCATACTTATTTTTGCGCTGGATTCAGTATGAATCTTAGAGATCGAACTGCAAAGTTAAGTTTGTTTTTGAAACTTTTACAGTGTCCAAACTTTTGAAACTTTGACAGTTGGTCTTTTAGTTAGAGCTATAATGTGAGATGCTTTGCGAGTGCGGAACCCTAAATGCGCGTATTTGACTCGCACTTGGCCTGTTTTTTATCAATTTAGAAACAATGCGCACTGTTGATTTTGCCTATTAAAAAATTTAAATACTTGCAGCCAACCTAGACAACATATAAGAATTAGTATGTAACGAAACCCTAGGGGGGCTTCGCTCTATTTACTGCGCTAATTAGTACAAGAATAATTGTATTTTTTTCTGTGCCGAATAAATAATTTTCTTTCTTTCTTTTTTTCTATTTCGTCTCTGAAACTGCGCAATTTAACCTACCAGTAGTACTACATAAATAGTTTATAATCAAATCTAGTGGAAAATGTACTTATTTAGAATATAAGTACTAATGTTGTTTTAATAACTTGAACGTGTGAACAGAGGATATGTAAGATCATCTATACATATAATAAAACAGTAAAAATATTTTGTCTGTACATTTAATATTTTTGACTGAAATGGATAGAGGGAGACCTAAAAAGAACAATAGAAAGCAAAAAAATTTTCTTGGAATTTCTTGTCTGTCTGTCTGTATGTATGTACGCGTTTCACGCAAAAACTACTGGACGGATTTGAATGAAACTTTTTTTGTTGTATAGCTATTAAGCCTAGGCAACATATAGGCTATAATTCATTTTGAAAACTGGAACACCTGATGAAGAACCATAACAGAACAGCTAAACTATAAGTAATATGGAAATGGTGCCTTAACAAAAATCGTTCAACCTGATGAGCATTTTCTGCTGACGTATAAAAATTGAAGATCTGGAACATCTGATGAAAAGCTCCAAGAGACCAGCTACACTATAACATATATGGAAATGGCGCCTTAGCAAAAATCGTTCAACCTGATGAGCATTTTCTGCTGACGTATAAAAATTGAAGATATGGAACATCTCATGAAAAGCTCTAAGAGACCAGCTACACTATAACATATATGGAAATGGCGCCTTAGCAAAAATTGTTCAACGTGATGAGCATTTTCTGCTGAAGTATAAAAATCGAAAATCCGAAACATCTGAAACAGTTTGGAACACAAAAAGATTTTTCATCTAAGTGAAACTCACGTGGGCGAAGCCGCGGACGACAGCTAGTATTAATATAATATTTAAGCCTTAATTATTATTTTTAAATGTTTTATTCATTATTTGCTGTAATTACCGCGATGCGTCATGGAGTTAGCCGAGTGGAAGATGTAATACGAAGGTCACAGGCTCGAAGTCGCTATTTTTGCTTAGCACATTATCATTAATATTGAATTATTATTTCATGCATATTCACATGTTTTACGTCTTTCAAGGGACGTACCTACAGAGTTCGCTGCATGAGTCGTCGCAAAAATGAGCGAATCGCCCCAACTTGTATGGTTATGTTATGCGTGATAAAAAAGCGACTCAAGACTTATGCTATACTAGCCACGCCTCGGGGCTTCGCTTCCGTAAGAATTTCGGGATAAAAAGTACCGTGTGTGCTATTTCCAGTATGTTTCTACCCGTGTACCAAATTTCATCGAAATCCTGTAGTTTTTGCATGATTGTGTAACAAACACACAAATTCACAAACTCAATCAATCAATCAATCAATATTTATTTGCAAACAACCAAACACTCACACAAAACACAAATCACTCACATCCAAACTTTTGCGTTTATAATTATTAGTAGGATTAGGAAATTAGGATGAATGAATAAATAAATATTTTATTTTGATACTAGCTGTCGCCCGCGTGAGTTTTGCTAAGATGAAAAATCTTTTTGTGTTCCAAACGTCTACAGAAAATGTTTATCAGATTAATCAAGTTTTGCTAAGGTGCCATTTCCATATAATATGTTATATATAGTGTAGCTGGTCTCTTGGAGCTTTTCATCAGATGTTCCATATCTTCAATTTTTATACGTCAGCAGAAAATGCTCATCAGGTTGAACGACTTTTACTAAGGCGCCATTTCCATATATGTTATAGTGTAGCTGGTCTCTTGCAGTTCTTCATCAGATGTTCCAGATCTTCAATTTTTATACGTCAGCAGAAAATGCTCATCAGGTTGAACGACTTTTGTTACGGCACCATTTCCATATTTCTTATAGTTTAGCTGTTCTGTTATGGTTCTTCATCAGGTGTTCCAGTTTTCAAAATCAATTATAGCCTATATGTTGCCCAGACTTTATAGCAACACAACAAAAAAAGTTTCATTCAAATCCGTTCAGTAGTTTTTGCGTGAAAAGCGTACATACATACAGACAGACAGACAGACAGACAAGAAATTCCAAAAAAATTTTTTTGCTTTCTATTATTCTTTTTAAGTGTCCCTCTATCCATTTTAGTCAAAAATACTAAATGTACAGACAAAATATTTTTACTGTTTTATTATATGTATATAGATTAACCTCTATCCATTTTAGTCAAAAATACTAAATGTACAGACAAAATATTTTTACTGTTTTATTATATGTATAGATAAGCCTTATTTTGAGGAAAAGGTTTATAATAAATGAATACCTATAAAAATAAGTGGTTGTGGATATACTTATATTCTTCCCCGAAACAGCTAGCTATGTTACTTTCCTCGTTCGGTAAATTATACTTAATTTATATTACCGTGTATGATATAACTACGGCATCCATTGTCCTTGTGTCATCATTATCTCTGCTCATAATTATTGTTTTTTTGCGATTCACAACATTTAATTGCCCAGGGGTAAATTATTGTTTTGCTCTTGACTTTTGAAGAATAACTAGTTTGGCGACCGAGGTTCTCTCTCTCTCTCTCTCAGCCTAAAGACGTCCACTGCTGGAAAAAGGCCTCCCCCAAGGATTTTATCCACGGGGGGTTTTGCCGTAATCGCCACGCTTGGCAGGCGGGTTGGCGATCGCAGTGTGATGGCATAGTACGCGGAAAGATGCTGCTGCCCATCCTCCGGTGTTTTCAATCCCTTAGTCGCCTCTTACGACACCCACGGGAAGAGATGGGTTGGTGCTATTCTAGGGCCACACCACAGGCCACTCGACCGAGGTTCACTCAGTTTATAATTGCATGTTTTTGGGTTAAAACGGATTGTCACGAAGTTTACACTTACCTAGATCAATTTTAATAGGATTAGACTATCGTTACACGCTGAATTTTCATTGTTTTGCAAAGAAATGTCGTAAGTATAATAATAATTTTCTCTATCCATATACGAGATCCAAATTTGTGTACGTCATAAAACAAAAAAGTTACAAAGTGGTTTTTGTTCAAGTCTACGTAGTTACGCTCAACTAATTATAGTGCGTGAACCGATGAACTTTCGAGTTTTAGTCAACATCTTTTGTATCAGATTTTTTTTTTACTAACTGATTCAGTCTTATTAACGACTCTTATGAAGATGGCTTTAGTTACAAAACCAATGAAATTCACCGTGCATATTATATCACATGAGCTTCTAACTCTCCTAACTCTACAACTTGACAAACTCTACATTTAGTCAAAATATATGTGGCTTGGCCGTTTCTCTGCCATCATAGGCTTGGGTGATTTAAGATCCTTTCGACGACTCAGCCGATTTCACATTTTGATTGTCATCTATCTTCAGCCTATATTTCAGCCGATTAATCTATCTCATTCAAATAAAAAAAAATACCTGAGTCTTTGCTTGAGATTATAAAGTGCTGGGTGCAACTAAAATACTTTTCATCGCTAATATTTTTTTAAAATATTTTGTTACAGGTTAGAAACAATAACAATAATATGATTGTGCGTGCATAGTGCCATTGTCTGAACCAGCTACTAAAAATGTCAGCTATGACTTCGAGGAAGTGTTCATACAATCTTCTGCAATTTTGCATAATATGCATTTTTATAGAGGCATAGCGAAGGGTACACTTGTGAACGACGGCGTAATAAAGAATTATTTTGTGGATTTTTATGACTTCAGTTTTATTTTCTATTAATTGTGTGACTGAGAAAAATCCAACCGTAATACCGATTCATAAAAAAAAGATATTCGAAAGTCAGGCAGGATTTTCGCATAAAAAAGAATTCTGTGTGAGCAACCTGTAGGATAAAACTCATCACATTATTTATATTAACATATTTTGCCAGCGGCTTCGCCCGCGTGAATTTTGTTTCCCATCCCTTCCACCCCTTTAGGGACGGAAGGGGTGAGAAATAACATATTCGAAATAATTTTAGAATTGCTTTCTTAGTGCATTACTAGCTGTCGCCCGCGGCTTCGCCCGCGTGAGTTTCGCTTAGATGAAAAATCTCTCTTAGAGCTTTTCACCAGATGTTCCATATTCTTTTAAAGCGTCCCTATATCCTTTTCAGTCCAAAATACAAAATGTACAGACAAAATATTTTTACTGTCTTATTATATGTATAGATAATGTAAGTAATAGATTTTTGCAAACTTTCAAGTTTCTACGTCCAGTGATTTTGGCACTGCCTTGATATTAGTTAGCATTTAAATATGCAAAAATGTGTGTTGTATGTCTGCTTGCGATTTAGAACTTAAAAGGCACAAAAAAATCGAACTGCATACGTCCGTGCCGAAGAAATTTATTAGTGCTTTATCTGAAAAAAATGTTAAAATGAAATTGACTTTTGTGCTCGACTGTACCTCAGGAAAATTACATGAATTTGTTTACAACTTCGACGGCATGTCTATCCACTCCGTAATGATGACGTTCACTTGATTTGCATACAGACAGACAGGTAATTTTAAGTCTATTTAGGTTCATGACGATTTTAATTATTTGGTTCAATCACGATTTTGAATTTAAAATTACCATTTTTAATTACCATAAAATTATAACATTATTAAATCATAAATCATTTATTCACTAATATACATACATAGGGCTGGAGCCCTGTGTTAGCACAGGTGTGTAAGAACTTGTGTTACAGGGACTCCATTATTTTTTTATAATATGACCTTTTTTTTCTCTGTCTGCAGTTACTATTTGGACAATTTGGAACTTAATTCAATAGTCTAAGAAAAATATTTATGTATTTTAAATTAAGATTTCATAGGAAAATACTTCGTTTAATACAATGTAAAAGTTATTGAAAATGTGTTAATGTTGATCTAAAGAATTATGTCAATGGCAGTATCTCAAATGGCAAAAAAGTTGTTTACTATAAATTTAACGACTATATTATATAACGTTATAAGGTTCATTTGCATAATATATTCGTAAACTACTGATGATATTAACCATGAGTAAGAAATTATATGGTTTGACTAAAAGTTTGCTTAAATTTTATTTTATGGAATAAATCAAAGGTTATTTAGAAGGTCTTACTATATCTGATCATATTTAAAAAGATTATTGATTGGAGATCAGGAAATAAGATAAAACAAGTAAATAAAATAAATAATCATTAATTTATTAATTAAGTTAATTTTTTCAAATTAAATTTAAAATCGCCAAAGTATAATCTAAATCGGTCAGGGACATGACATTGTTTCAAAAAAAAACTTGCCATAATTTATTTATTATTTAAAGTCAAGGTAAGTATATTTTTTTTACATTTAATATTGACATAAAATGCAACTTCTAAAACTCTAATCGGTTAAGTTGTTTTTTTTTATTTTATCCATAATAAAATAAAGTTTAAATAAAACCTTCCTATACTTATGTATTATGTTATGTATTTATTAAAAAACTAGGAATTTATAACTAGCAAAAAATTCCAAAAAAAATAGTAAGCCACCTTACAAGTAAATTACTTAAAAAACTTAAAATAATTCAGTGTACCTATTTGATAAGATTGTGGTCAAGAGCAAACCCATCTTTAATAAAAAAAAAGTATTGGAATGAAAAATACCATAAAAATACTTTAACACTTCCCAGAAAATTATGTCGTTTAATTTTTTCTTCTCTAATATAAACTTATGTATTGTATATGTCTGCATCTCATTACCTCAGTGATTCATGAATATACAAAATATAGCCTTGGCCTTACATTCCTCCAAGGTTAGTGATAATGCGATTTATGCATAGAAATTAGGACCTCTCATACATTTTTCATATTTCCTGTGACTAGTTATAGTTTAATTTAAATAGACAACAGCCTATAATTTGTAATTTAAATATTTCGTGAATTTTTGAAGAAGTCAATGTGAAACTGGGGATTCATATCATTAGGCGATGGGCGAGTGGGTACTGTGAAATCACTATTTTACAATAGGTACCCACTCGCCCAACATTAAACATTATTATATTATGTTGTAAAGGCAGCTAGGCTACAGTGGGACTGGGCGGGTCACGTCTTTCGCATGCACCCGGAGAGATGGACTTAAATTCTAACAAACTGGGTTCCAACTGATGGAAGGAGAAGAGGAAGGCCAAAGACGAGATGGGCGGATGACCTGAGAGTGTTCGACAGAGAATGGAAGGAAAAGACCAAAGATAGAGATACGTGGAGGAAGTTAGGGGAGGCTTTTGCCCAGCAGTGGGACATACATACATACATACATAGAATCACGTCTTTACCCCTTACGGGGTAAACAGAGCCAAGAGTCGTGAGACTTGAAGGCCACGCTTAGCTAAATAGTGGGCTCTCTGATGGAATGGAGATCCTGGTATAGTGACAGGTTGCTAGCCCATCGCCTATGAGTGGAGGAATCCCCAGTTTAAAGCCCTTTCCCTCGATTGACTTTTACAATCTGCGCGGGAAGAGAAGCAGCTGGCACATTCTGGTCCTGATAATATCGCAGTAATAATCCCTATTGATTAGTAATCATAAATACGTGAATGACTTATAGAAATCACTTATCACGCTTATTGTTCTCAACTTAACGCATGATTGGCCAGTGTAAACAATATTACGTATTCGCTTACATACCGTAATAGTACATAGACGGCATATTATGTATCAACGAACCAAAACTTGTAGTCTGAAATAGGCGTTGGGAGATTTTTCTAAAGTCAAAATTTCATTGTCACAAGAACTTTACAGATGGTCTCACTCCAATTCGCACATCTTTCCTCTTATTTTCCTGCCCTCTCCCCTTATCATTGCTCCTAATTTGCCGCCCCTATAATCTGCTGCCCTGGCCTCCGGGCATCTCAGCCTGGTATACCCGGCAATGGGTGTAAATGCGACTATAATAATATAAAACTCGCTCGTTTTAATTAGTTCTTTGTTATTTCTGAGGCCAATTGACCTAATAGTCCGTTTACAATCCTCGTAAATATTAGTTTTCACATATATCTGCAAAATATCGTACATACAATGTTGAGTGATTATAAATATTCTCAAACAGTATATAATCACTTCATACTTTAGTCTTGATTGATTGACGTAGAAATATACCTAGAAATATTGAAACTAAAAGAGCCCAGAGTTCTGAGACTCTAAGACCATGCTTAGCTGAGTAGTGGGCTTTGGTGCAATGGAGATTCAGATATATTGACAGGTTACCAGTATATTTTTATTTGTGTGTAAGTTTATATTTTCTATTTATTAGTTGCACTTTATGGCACCACCTTGCTATTCTCTGTTTGGTCTTATAGGTTTAGTAGTTTAATAAATATATACGGACAAATTACACAGATTGAGCTAGCCCCAAAGTGTCCTAGACTTGTGTTATGGAATCCTAGAATTAGAATGTACTCTAAGAAGGGATACTAAATCAACGATACTATATTTTGTAACAAATACATATATAGTAGTTAAACACATGCCGTTAATATTTACCTTTACATAATTTATTACATAATTTTGTGCAATTAAATCCTAACTAATATTATAAATGCGAAAGTGAGTTTGTTTGTTTGTTTGTTTGTTTGTTACCTCTTCACGCTTTATCTACTGAACCAATCTTCCTGAAATTTCGCATACATAGCTGGAAGTACGGAGAAGGACATAGGGTACCTTTCATCCCGGGAAAAAGCACAGTTCCCGTGGGAAATTCACGCGGGCGAAGCCGCGGGCAAAAGCTAGTTTTAAATAAAGAAAACGAGGGAAACCTTTGCCCAGCAGTTATAAAAAAAGTTTTAAGTAAAATTTATGAAAGTTATAAATTATTGTTTTACTCGTTGATGTCTTTTACTCCCCAATCCCAATCCTACTAATACATTACACTTCGCGCTAATATTATCAAGAGGTAGTGCTTGTAAGTTTGTTTGTAATCTGGGTGAATATCAACAAACGGTGATTTTTTTATGTTATCGGTGGATTTTTTTGTTTTCCTTTTTTTTATGTATTTTTGAGTTTTTATGTATTCCTTATGATATTATATATTTGCATTGTTTACGACAACAACGTATCAGTCATAACGAAGGAGAAAATTGAGATCAAATTTGGTTGCCACCGATTATGTAAATTGTCCACCGATTAGATTTTCTGTCCACCGAGTATACAATCCTATCCACCGATTTGAGAAGATTATACACCGATATAAGATTCAATAATGGAAGGTGGCCTTCTAATATTGAAAACTGTTTTGTAATATATTTAGGGATGTGGAGCATGTAAAATACGATTTAGTACTTAACCTAAGGTGTTAATGCAAAAACCTTGTGTGGTAGAGCCACGCTACTGGCCAAATTTTTGCTAGTAGCATGAATGGGCCGGCTCGTCCGGGGAAGTACCACCCTCTCACAGAAAATCGACGTTTGAGTAGTTGCCTTAACGCTTCTATGCTTCGTTCGGTGAGTGAGAGAGCCGGAGGCCCACCCCTTCCCCCCACCCCCTCAACATGGCAGCGGAATTTCATAGTAGAGTACCCCAGGAGGGTACCGGTACGTTACGTACAGGAGAATCCCTCCCTGAGCATTCTTGCTTGGGCTGCCCTACGTACTCTGGGGAGGGCAAAATCCCGCTCGTCATTGCTCAAGATAAGGCTACGGCACCCCCCCATGCACACCATGTCCATCTGTGCAATATCAGGGGTATTCACTCAAACCTCAACTCTGTCCACTACCATCTGGAGGCAGAAAAGCCTGCCTTATTCTTTTTGACGGAAACCCAGATATCGTCTCCAGCGGATACGTCATATCTACATTATCCCGGCTACAAAATCGAGCACAAATTCGTGCCACACGCTGGCGTATGCGTATTTGTCAGGGACGATGTCTGTGTTCGCCGTCTATGCAATCTTGAAGGCAAAGACTTGTCCACTCTATGGCTTCGTGTAGATTGCGACGACCACCCTCGCGTCTACGCTTGCCTCTACAGGTCCCACAGTGGTGATGCCGAAACTGACCGACTCATGGAGCATATTGGCACTGCAACGGACTATGTGCTGCGACAGATTCCATCCGCGGAAATTATAATTCTTGGGGACTTTAACGCCCACCATATAGAATGGCTCCAATCGGGAAAAACCGATCATGCGGGTAGATCTGTTCACGCCTTTGCCGCGGCCTATAGTCTGTCTCAGATGGTTTCAGCCCCCACACGCATACCTGATGTGGAAGGCCATACGCCCTCACGGCTTGATCTCCTGCTGACTTCCCATCCGGATGGCTATGTAGTATCTGTTGGTGCCCCTATTGGCTCATCAGACCATTGCCTAATCCGGAGCATGGTGCCATCCACGTGCAAATTACGGCCCCGTTCCGCCGGCTGTCGCCGTGTCTGGCACTTCAAGTCAGCAGATTGGGATGGGATGCGGACCTTCTTTTCATCCTACTGAAAGAGATTTATGTGTAATTTTATTGTTTTATGGTATGTTATGTTATGTTAAGAGTCTTTCAGATATTTGTTAAAAAACTGGAACCGGACTAGCTAAATGGAAATAAAATAAAATTGTCTGTACTCGGTAGGCACTCAGAATTTATTGATTATTTAGATATCATTACAATATTGCACAGTTATACTCTTAAACATGACCCCTCTAGGAGGACACGGATGGTACAATATTTAAAATATGTAAACTCTTAGATGACCTTATTTATTATGAGCAAAACACTTGTGTGTAAGGATGACCGAGTCAGAGAGAACATAATAATTTCCAAATATAAAGGGTCGTGAGAGTATATTCGGTTCGCGTGGTTTATTAAAGCTCCTCAAAATGATTAATTACCAATTTTGTGTAGTAACAAATACAAGGGAAAGCAAAGGTTGATTCCCCAGCTTCGACGTAGCAAGATAAGATGAATTTTGGTACCTCTTTTTGGATCTAACCAAAGATTCCGTAGATTAAACGTTTCCTGTTGCCGCAACCACGGTCTCCTGGTGCTCCTGCAGGTATATCTTGAACTCTCCACGCCGACAGGTTCTCCAACCGTTGTGATTGACCAAACTAATCACCCCTATACTATTTGGGCAAATATTTAAACCTCAAAAGATGTTTATTTAAAGGAGACTACTGTATAGTAAAAACTATTCAAGCAGTGATGAAATATCAAAACTTTAAACATTAAGAACTGAGTTAAGTATTTTTTAAATCTTAACTTTTAAATTTTTACTTTTAAAATTCTTTCTTGTAAAATTCCCATCTGAAAAGAAAAGAGATGGATTTTATTCATTTATAAGATTGCAACCATGTGGCCAACACATGTCTTCAACTAGATAAAAAAAACAACTTACGAGTATCTCGTGTTGATCAAAACCATCTACGACACACTCCCCATCCATGAACCCAGCCTACTAGTGACGAACGGTTCCTGGAATAAGATATTTCATAAATTTCTGAACAAAGGCACGCACAAAGTCGGCCATGTGCGCGATGCATATATCATTTCAAAAATACTTACTAAATCTGCGCAACGCAAGCAATCCATCCAACCGTTCACATAAATACTCAGGTTGCATTATTCCATCAACATATTCCATCTGCAATTTGGCTGGCTGAAACGAATTGTACAGAATCAGCACAAGAAAAAACAGACAATGGATTCCTTCACGGGATGTTCAAACATCAGAAATAAAACCACACTAGCGTTTTATCCAAGCCTTACCTGTTAGTGCATTGTATATACCATTTTTATGAAGGTTTATCCTTCATCTTTACCCTGGCGACGAAACGAAACGATATAATGTGCCTCCCGGCTGAGGTCCCGACCATTTTGTCAACGCGTCCCTTTTATTTTTTTTAAACGTCAAATCTATGACATTTAACACCTAGTAGTTCTGCCAAACAATAAAATTTATAATTCGATGAGTTTTATTTAAAACCTTTTATTGAAATAAAGGATAACACATGACTAGGAATAGAATATTTACTTATTCCGGTTATTAAATAATAAAATCAAGAGAAATCTCAAAATATATTCTATATCATCAAAGGACAGCGACCTCTATGATGCTAGATGTCAAAACATCTTCAATATTAATTTCCAACCTGCACAACAGATGGCACTAGTGGTTTCAAAAGATGACCTAATTCACAAAATAGTACTTTCTGTTTCTTCTCAAAAGAACAAATAAAACGCAACGTTACAATATCCCTCCCCCAGAAAAAGTTTCGACACAGGAGAAACCCGCTGCCCTCAGCGTACTTAGCTGGAAACAAAAAAAGTAATGAAAATAAAACAGAAAATAACCACCAGTTTTAAAACGTTAAATATTAAAATTTCACTATGTTAAATTTTAAAATCCTATCCACCACAAAACAAACTCTGAGTACTTACCTACTTACATTTCCTTTCCTACTGTGATACAGACCAAAATGAAAACCAACTGCCAGGACCGTTGTTATTCCATCTTTAATTTTCACCTGCTGTCCGAGCATATGTTCCCCTTTCTTTCAATCCATCTTTCTATCATACATCCCTATCATAAACAGTAGCAGTTGCAGATTTTACTGCCTGTCACGTTCTAGCACACTTATTCCCAGGAGTCCAAACTGTCATTCCCAGTTGTACTCAATCCCCAGTAAGTAGCTATTTACTCTGAAATTCTACTCATGTAAGAAAGAAAAGTATATAGTCTAGGATATAGTGACTATTTTTCAAACCACATGATATCAACCCTAGCTATAAACCAGTTACTAGCCGCCATGGACCATCACAACAAACAAAAAAAATATTCTCAAGGTAAGTGGTCTAATGTGCCACATGATTTCTACCAAGAGATAACAATGAAATGAATAAAAAGATGCAACATGTGCTATCATTTTAAACGAAACAAAATTACTAACGTGACAGTAATTATTACTATATCACTAAAGTTATGTCTAAGGACAAGAAAAAAATTGACAGCATTTAGCTATATCACAAAACTTAAGTAACAGCTCTTAGCTATATTACTAAATATAGTCTACAGACTAAAAGAAAATTAAAAGAAAAGAAAAAACCTTAGTGACTGCTGGAAGCTATATCACCAAGCAAGTACAAAAGAAAATTGTGTGTTCCTATCCCAACCGTTAGTAAAGCTATGTATGTACCTACTATCCATAGTACAAAAATATTTCCTAACGAGCATGCAACCAAGTTAAAACACGACCTCTATTAACTAGTTAAAAACACAATCTAGTAAACTAGAGTTAGTTAAGAATAAAACCTAGCAGTCTAAGCTAATTTAAATTAAAACTTAGCAAACTAAAGCTAGTTCAAAATAAAATCCAGCATACTAATGCTAGTTCAAAATAAAATCTAGCATACTAATGCTAGTTCAAAATAAAATCTAGCATACTAATGCTAGTTCAAAATAACCTTGGCATCGTTGTTTGGTATATACCAAAGCAACACGTAAAAACGTCCTACGGCTAGAGAACCAGAGTCCACTGCTTAATAGTGAGGAGAAAAAAAAATAAGGAAGAAACGGGTATAAGCGATGTGAGAAACAGGTAGTCATACCTTGATATGCCAAGTACCGAGATATTTTCCGTCATATCCTTCTAATTCGTAGACCAATGGTGACAATACTTTCTTTACGATACATTTCTCGTACTTAGGTGCTAGTTTGGTAGCTTTAAATTTATCAGCGTCACTTTGTATGTACGTCTTCCGCCAAACTTCCTGTCCCTCAGACAACTTAACCTCACGGCGACGTAAATTATAATACCTGGTGTTCGTAGCGTGAGCTTTTAAAATGTTTGTACGTACTTTATTAAAGATCTCCTTCAGAACTCCAAACTCACCTGCATATTCATCCCTTGGCATGGCTATATCATAATCACAATCACCAGTATCTTTATAAAATGACCCATTTATTATCGGTTCTCTGCCATGAACTAAAAAGAATGGTGTAAAACCAGTAGTTTCATTAACAGCGCTATTTAATGCAAGCTGTATTTTATATAAATTTAAATCCCATGTTCTATGATCTTGTTTTACATAAGATGAGACAGCTGTCATTACGGTTTTATTATATCTCTCCACTAAATTAATTTGTGGTGTGTACCTAGGTCCGTAGTGAACACGAGGAACGTTATACTTTTCAAGCAATTTACGAAAATCAGATCCCGTGAATTGAACCCCGTTGTCGGTAATTACGGTTTCAGGAATTCCGTGAGCTAAGAAAACATAATTCTCAATGTTCTTTGTCACCGCGGCACTAGTTGCACTTCTTAACGGAAACAACATGGTATATTTTGAAAAACAGCATGTTACCACTAACAAATGTACAAATCCCGAACGAGATCTAGGCAAAGGTCCTACCAAATCCATTGACAAAACTTGAAATGGTCTATAGCACTGTTTTGGTTGACCCATAAGTCCTGGTGTGAGAGTTGTCCTGTGTTTGTAAGCTGAACATGTGGCACAATTTCTAATATAATTTGTTACATCTCTATATATTCCTGGCCAAAAATATCTCAAACATATCCTGCGATGTGTTTTGAATACTCCTAGGTGTCCTGAAGTTGGAGGTTCATGATTCTCCGAGATAATCTTTGCACGCCCAGATTTCGACACAACCTCTTTCCAATCAAACTCTTGTGTTAATGTGTATTTACTTTTGCAATATCTAAACAGTTTTCCATTTTCTATACGGTAGTTGGGATAATTTTTCGGATATGCTGTACAACCCTGAAATATTTTCTTATACCACTCATCATCGTCTTCATTTACCGAGGGAGTGTTTATGACTTCAACCTTGAGTAAACGTGAGAGAGCGTCCGGTACGACGTTATCTTTCCCTTTTCTATGCTCAATTGTGAAATTGTACTGTGACAAACGACAACCCCAACGAGCTAATCGTCCAGTAGGATTTTCCAAATTCATGAACCATTTTAAGGATGCATGATCTGTGACAACAGTGAAAGGTCTAGTTCCCAAATATGGCTCAAATTTTTCAACTGCAAAAACGACAGCTAAAGCTTCTCTTTCTGTTGCACTGTAGTTACGTTCATTTTTATTTAGTGATCTACTAGTATAGGCCACAGGGTGATCTTGACCATTAATATTTTGGGTTAGCATGCCACCAATACCATAACTTGATGCATCACAATGTACAGCAAAAGGTATTTCAAAATTTGGACAGGCTAAAATCGGAGCTGAAACTAAACAATTTTTTAAACGAGTGAAAGCTTCTTCAGCTTCTGTGTTCCAAACAAATTTAATCTTTGTACTGGTAAGAGCATTAAGTGGTGCTGCTATAGATGAAAAATTTCTTATAAATCTACGGTACCAAGAGCAAGTTCCCAAGAACATTTTGACCTCTTTAGAAGTTTTTGGTGTAGGAAATTCCAAAATTGCACGCACTTTCTCTGGATCCGTTCTTAATCCACACTCATCTACCACATACCCAAGATATTTAAGTGATTTACGGAAGAACTTACTTTTTTCAAAATTAATTGTTAAATTTGCATTTTCAATTCTTTGGCAAACGCGTTTTAACAGCAGTAAATGTGTTTCAAAATCTTCAGCTATTATAACAATATCATCTACGTAACAGAATACTAAACCCTTTGTAATATCACTACAAAAAGGTGTACCAAAGAGCATATCCATCAATCTTTGTTGGCGAGCAGGAGCTCCACACAAACCAAATGGCATTACCTTAAATTTGAACAAACCTTTACCCGGAGCAGTGAAACTAGTTTTTTCTTGTGAATTTTCATCTAATTTAATTTGCCAAAAACTTGATTTAAAATCAACAGAGCTTATGAATTTAGCATTTCGAAGGCTATCTAAAATTTGAGGTATATAAGGTATTGCATAAGCATCCCCTTTCGTAACTGCATTTAACTTTCGACAATCCAAACAAAATCGCCATGTACCATCTGGCTTTGGAACCATAAGAACTGGGTTATTCCACGGGCTTTCACTAGGTGTGATAACATCGAGCTCGAGCATTTTATCCACTTCCTTATGCAATTCCTTCAATTTCTCGGGTGACATTGGATATGGTCTACATTTTATTGGTAACGCATCACCAGTATTTATTG
The DNA here is from genome assembly GCA_018467065.1 of Ephestia elutella. Taxonomy (NCBI): domain Eukaryota; kingdom Metazoa; phylum Arthropoda; class Insecta; order Lepidoptera; family Pyralidae; genus Ephestia; species Ephestia elutella. The sequence goes on along the minus strand of CM031577.1, from coordinate 19,086,650 downwards.
TATGTTCAATTAAATGTGTCCTACCTAATCCCTTGCTTTCAAACGAAACGTCATGAAATTGTTTAATCATAATTTCTGCCAGCTCTTTTTGGTTAGAATTCAAATCATTATAAGATTTTACAAAATTAATAGGCTTGTCAACATAACTAGAATTTTGAATAAAATTTGTAGGTGCTTCAATATAAGATATGTTTTGAAAAATCTCCGGCATTAATTTAAAACTTTTCCAAAAATCTACTCCCAATATGACATTTGAAATTATAGAAGGTATTACATGAAATTTAATTACATTAGTCACTCCCTTAAAAGTAATGGGCAGTGTTAAATAACCAATAGTATTGCAAACTGAACCGTCCGAAACCATAACATTTGATTCGTTAGTGTCTTCTAAAGAATATCCCAAATCAATAAAACGCTTATGAGCATTATTTCCTATAATTGAAATCGCTGCACCAGAATCTAACAATCCACAAATTGTCAAGTCTAGGATATCTACATTTAGATAAGGCCGAATATCATTTACGTTTGGCTCAAACAAAACCGATGTAACGTTGTTATGTTTAAAATATTTAGATACAATCCCTAACCATTCTTTCCATTCCAAAGGATCAGCCTTTTCCTTCGAATTAAGTTTACATCGATTTGAGCTTCCTAGTTTTTTGGATTCGAACCAGTTTCACATTTAGGACAGGAGCGAGTTGTGTAGCCTAATTCTCCACACTTAAAACATAATAACCTTTTGTCTCTACAAAATCTAGTACTATGGTTATCCACTTTACATCTGTAACAGTACACTTTTTTATTTTTATTCACTGTATCCTGTTTTTGTGTGTTACCAAAATGTTTATTATGGTGTGTTTGAATAAATTGTTTTTGATTTTGAATGTTACTAGTTTGTCTTTGTTCTGGAAATTTCTTTTCTACCTGAGGTGGTTGAGACACAACGGTGACATTTTTTGTCTGTTTACACTTGTACACATAATCGGGATTTATGTTCGATTGTTTAGGTGGTTCAACAAACAATTCTGTGCTTTGACGTGCCGATTCTATTTTCCTACACTTAAGTTTGAGATCATCAATAGAACTAATATCGTATAACGCTAATTGTTCTTTATAAGTTGGTCTAATGTTATGTAATAAAATATCCAACTTGTCTTTATCAGATAGTGGTGTATTTAAACGCGAGAACATTCCACTCATAACCGCAAAATAAATGTGTATAGGTTCATCTGAACCTTGTGTACGTGACCTTAATTCGCTTAGCAATCTGTATTCGTAATCAACTGGTGCGAATTCCTCGATTAACAAAGCACTGAGTTCCTTCCATGATGAAACTTGATGTTTGACACCTCGATACCACAAAAGTGCCTGGTCCGTGAAAAAACAAAACGCAGATTTGAACAACACTGTATCGTTTACACCAAAAGCCGTAGCACGTTCACATACCATATCTAAGAAGGAATGTACACTTGTGTGACCATTAAAACTAATATTCCATTTGTGGATATTTAATTTATTAATAGGAGAACGCTCCTGACTATCCTTCGCAACCTCTTCAACCGAACCAGAACTGGATTCACCTTCCTGTTTTTTAGAATCCCAACCGTTTAAAATACCAAGAAAAGGTTTCAACTTTGAAAGTAATGCAGCACAAATATCCTTATCCATAGGTTCCTCACATTGTAACCTCTCTAGTCTTTGCAAACAATGACAATATAAGGCCTTCGCACGAGAGAGCTGATAACGATCCTTAGATTTCTTATAATTATCCAAAATACCTTGTAATTCCTTGATTTTATCCGTAACAAGAGGCAACTCCACACTGGGTTTGATATCATCACCCAAAATGTCCTCCGGCTTAAATTCTTTACAAAGTGACTTCAACTGTTTTCGCAATTTGGGAACGGTGTCCTCTGGAATCTCCGATCGAACAGAAACCTCATAAATAAGCTCTTCGCGTAGCAACGAATGAAAATAAACGCTTTGTGTATCCATTTTTTTTTTTATATAGGAGCAGTAATAAACACCAGTATAAGGGAGAAATTAATATAACCTATATGTTTTCTCTGTCACAATAAGTATGCAAGTTATTTACTTGTAAAACAAAATAAGTGGAACATCATGTTCACAAATCACCACAAAAAAATAATATGCACAGCCCTATCGCTGTGTGTAAATAAGTACTTGTATTTAAAATTTGTTGTGAAATTAAAGTATTAAAATATTTCACTAATCTGTGAATATTTATACAAAGTATTTAAAAAGGATTAAGTACCTGTATTATAAGCAGTTTTATAACAATATGTATTTTGTGATTTATAAAGTAACTTATATTATATAGTAACTTATATGTCTAGATAGTAGGTAATATTTATCATTAACCCGGTATAGGTAGTTATGACACACTAAAGAAAAAAATATAAATGTAATGGTTACATTACATTAAAAAATATAAAAAACAAGGCACAGCATACACTAACAGCAGCACAGCAAAAAATAATAATTTGCAGATAGAATATAAAAAAAACTCAGTTATTTCTTTATTTTGATTTTAGAGAAAATAAATTAACCAAAACTAAAAATTGTATTTATTTTCCCTAAATAGGAAATGAAAAATAAATGCACAACCTGATTACAAAGTAGTTATTTCAATGAGCTGAAAATAATAATACACTACCAAAATGAAGCTTTAATAAACCAAGTGGGCGCCACTGAAAGAGATTTATGTGTAATTTTATTGTTTTATGGTATGTTATGTTATGTTAAGAGTCTTTCAGATATTTGTTAAAAAACTGGAACCGGACTAGCTAAATGGAAATAAAATAAAATTGTCTGTACTCGGTAGGCACTCAGAATTTATTGATTATTTAGATATCATTACAATATTGCACAGTTATACTCTTAAACATGACCCCTCTAGGAGGACACGGATGGTACAATATTTAAAATATGTAAACTCTTAGATGACCTTATTTATTATGAGCAAAACACTTGTGTGTAAGGATGACCGAGTCAGAGAGAACATAATAATTTCCAAATATAAAGGGTCGTGAGAGTATATTCGGTTCGCGTGGTTTATTAAAGCTCCTCAAAATGATTAATTACCAATTTTGTGTAGTAACAAATACAAGGGAAAGCAAAGGTTGATTCCCCAGCTTCGACGTAGCAAGATAAGATGAATTTTGGTACCTCTTTTTGGATCTAACCAAAGATTCCGTAGATTAAACGTTTCCTGTTGCCGCAACCACGGTCTCCTGGTGCTCCTGCAGGTATATCTTGAACTCTCCACGCCGACAGGTTCTCCAACCGTTGTGATTGACCAAACTAATCACCCCTATACTATTTGGGCAAATATTTAAACCTCAAAAGATGTTTATTTAAAGGAGACTACTGTATAGTAAAAACTATTCAAGCAGTGATGAAATATCAAAACTTTAAACATTAAGAACTGAGTTAAGTATTTTTAAATCTTAACTTTTAAATTTTTACTTTTAAAATTCTTTCTTGTAAAATTCCCATCTGAAAAGAAAAGAGATGGATTTTATTCATTTATAAGATTGCAACCATGTGGCCAACACATGTCTTCAACTAGATAAAAAAAACAACTTACGAGTATCTCGTGTTGATCAAAACCATCTACGACACACTCCCCATCCATGAACCCAGCCTACTAGTGACGAACGGTTCCTGGAATAAGATATTTCATAAATTTCTGAACAAAGGCACGCACAAAGTCGGCCATGTGCGCGATGCATATATCATTTCAAAAATACTTACTAAATCTGCGCAACGCAAGCAATCCATCCAACCGTTCACATAAATACTCAGGTTGCATTATTCCATCAACATATTCCATCTGCAATTTGGCTGGCTGAAACGAATTGTACAGAATCAGCACAAGAAAAAAACAGACAATGGATTCCTTCACGGGATGTTCAAACATCAGAAATAAAACCACACTAGCGTTTTATCCAAGCCTTACCTGTTAGTGCATTGTATATACCATTTTTATGAAGGTTTATCCTTCATCTTTACCCTGGCGACGAAACGAAACGATATAATGTGCCTCCCGGCTGAGGTCCCGACCATTTTGTCAACGCGTCCCTTTTATTTTTTTTAAACGTCAAATCTATGACATTTAACACCTAGTAGTTCTGCCAAACAATAAAATTTATAATTCGATGAGTTTTATTTAAAACCTTTTATTGAAATAAAGGATAACACATGACTAGGAATAGAATATTTACTTATTCCGGTTATTAAATAATAAAATCAAGAGAAATCTCAAAATATATTCTATATCATCAAAGGACAGCGACCTCTATGATGCTAGATGTCAAAACATCTTCAATATTAATTTCCAACCTGCACAACAGATGGCACTAGTGGTTTCAAAAGATGACCTAATTCACAAAATAGTACTTTCTGTTTCTTCTCAAAAGAACAAATAAAACGCAACGTTACACTACCCCTGGGGCGAAGTTTGCTTCTCGCTTCGGGATGCTTCTGCCGTTGCCGACTCTGTTGCTGATGTGATATCGCAGGGCATGGAACTTTTCGTCCCAAGTTCTGTTGTGCCCGTTGGTGGCAAGTCTCAGCCTTGGTTTGACCGCTCTTGCAAAGAAGCGTTTTGCCAAAAGCAAGCAAGTTTTCAGTCCTGGTCCAACGCGATGGCAGCTAAGGATCCTGATGCGAAAGTCCTTAAAAGGGAGTATAACTTTGCCTCTAGATCTTTAAAAAAAACTGTGGCTACGGCAAAGGCGAAACACATCGGACGAATTGGTGAGAAGCTGGCCAAACTACCCTCGGGTACACGCTCATTTTGGTCTCTTGCCAAAGCTGTCCAGGGCAATTTTTGTCAGCCATCCTTTCCACCATTGCGCACGGCAAATGACACGTTGGCCCATGATGCAAGAGAGAAAGCCGATCTCCTGGGCACCTTTTTTGCATCTAACTCTACTTTGGACGACGGTGGGAAGCCTCCTCCGACTATACCACGTTGCGCGAGTACTATGCCGGACATCCGGTTTACTCAAAAAACTGTTCGCAAATCACTTCTCTCCCTCGAAGTCCACAAGTCTAATGGACCCGATGGAATCCCTGCCGTTGAGCTCAAAACTTGCGCCCCTGAGTTGGCTCCGGTCTTGACGCGTCTTTTTCGACACTCCTACTCTTTAGGCGTCGTCCCGTCTGCATGGAAGATTGCTTTAGTCCACCCAATACCCAAAAAGGTGGTCGCTCTGACCCTGGCAATTACAGGCCCATTGCCATTACCTCCTTGCTCTCCAAAATAATGGAGTCCATTATAAACCGCCAGCTCCTGTTGTACCTCGAGGAGCACCAGCTTATAAGCGATCGCCAGTACGGATTTCGTCATGGACGGTCTGCTGGCGATCTTTTGGTATTCCTGACCCATAAATGGGCGAAAGCGGTTGAGAGTAAGAGGGAAGCCCTGACGGCCAGTTTGGACATGGCGAAAGCCTTCGATCGGGTCTGGCACAAAGCCCTTCTATCGAAGCTTCCTTCCTACGGGTTGCCCGAGAAATTATGCCAATGGGTTACCAGTTTCCTCACAGGGCGCAGCATTAAAGTCGTTGTTGACAGTTCATGCTCCGAATACAAGCCCGTGAATGCTGGTGTCCCTCAAGGCTGTGTTCTGTCCCCGACGCTCTTTCTTTTGCATATCAATGATATGCTTCAATCCAGCAGCATTCATTGTTATGCGGATGATAGCACGGTGGACACCTCTTATACCGGTCAAGCTAACATTTCTCGGGCGCGCGTCTCCGAGTGTCGAACAAAACTTGTGTCTGAGGTTGAAACTTCATTACACCAGGTTTCAAATTGGGGTCACTGCAACTTGGTCCAATTTAACCCCAAAAAAACACAAGTTTGTGCGTTCACCGCGAAAAAAGCCCCTTCGTCGTATCTCCTTCGTTCCAGGGCGCTTCACTAGATACGCGGCCGAAGATCGAAATTCTAGGCGTCGAGATTTCGTGCGACGTTCAATTTCGCGGTCATCTTAAGGAAAAGGCTAAGTTGGCCTCCAAAAAACTGGGTGTCCTAGGCAGAGCAAGGCAGTATTTCACATCGGCGCATCGCCTTCAGCTATACAAGGCACAAGTTAGGCCGCATATGGAATACTGTTCCCATCTGTGGGCTGGGGCACCTCAATACCAACTTCTCCCTTTAGACCGCGTTCAACGTCGTGCGATTCGCATCGTCGATGACGAGAATCTCGTCAGCCGTCTCGATCCTCTGGCTCTGCGTAGGGATGTCGCATCCTTGTGCATTCTTTACCGAATGTATCATGGGGAGTGCTCTGATGAATTGTTCGACGTAATACCTGCCGCAGAATTTCACCACCGTACCATCCGTCACAGGCTGAAGTTTCATCCATACCATCTGGATGACTGGCTGTCAACCACCGTACGTTTTAAAAGACACTTCGTGCCACGTACGACCAAACTGTGGAACCAACTTCCTGCGGCGGTATTCCCGAACCGATACGACATTGGAACCTTCAAAAAACGAGTCTACATCTTCTTGAAAGGCCGGCAACACTCTTGTGATACCCCTGGTGTTGCAGTAGTCCATGGGCAGCGGTGATCGCTTACCATCAGGTGACCCGCTTGCTCGTTTGCCGCCCTATGTTATAAAAAAAAAAAAAATAATAAAATATTAGAAAAAAAAATTGAAATCACACCGATTTTATAAAACAAGCCACCGATAAGATAGAATTGCCCACCGATTTGATAAAGCAGTCCACCGATTTCAGATAACTGTGCTTCAAATTATAAATTTGACACCGATTACAGACATATGCCACCGATTCAAATTTTCTGGTGTTATCGGTGTATTTTATGAGATCGGTGGACAAAAATGTCCACCGATGCCACCGACTTCAGAACACCGAGGTCAGAAAAAATGCACTTTTTCAAAAATTAGAAGAGATGCATAATATGTACGTTATTTTCAATAACAGTTAATTAAACTTATACTCTAACTACATGTATTTGAATCCAACAACTATGACATAACTGCTTTTTAGACTAGATAAATCAGACCACCGATCATAGGAAAAAATTGTCCGGGAGAAACTGAAATGGCTTACTTAACTTATTGGCGCGAAAACGCGACGATCTGGCGACGTCCGTCATGCCTACGCTTTAGCACATAACTGACGTGAAACAAAATTAGGGGCGGGGATGCCTTCGTGTTTTGATATGTAATGTTAGGCCTAAATTACTTTTGCTCACCGATCTCAGGACGTTTTGTAAAACAATACGTTTGTACCTGTCAGCAAAAAACTTAGCTAGTTATGTAAGAAAATATGCTTCATATTAATAATGGAACTAATATTCTATAAAAATGGATAAGTTTTAAACTGGATTTACGCATATTTGATAAATTATGAGCTTCTTTGTCTACAAGATCAGTAGAAGAACAGCCACCGATTACAGAGAATTTTTGCCACAAACCAATAACTATCTTATCTTAACAAAAAAAAATAATTCGGTCCGCCATTTTAATTATAAACTACGAATTTCAAGAAGTACAATCGAAAAACTCGTTTGGGAAATTCACCCATCTTCGAAGCTACTGAACCGTTTTCAAACATTATTTCACCAAAAGTCTGAGTGACATAGGCTACAATTTATCTATAGATAATAATAACTATGCTTGAGGATCTTCAACTTTCAAAAATATTACAAAAACTACTGCCCACGCCACCTATCTACAGCTCAATTTTTTTTGTTTTATTACCTTATTATTTTCATAATAAGTATATTTTTTATTTTTATTTTTTACATTGTTAATTACAGCTGAAAACCAGCGTTGTGGCTTATGCTGCATCATAAAGCTGAGCTGTAACCTTTTCGGGCAGTGTTCTAATTGTAACCTTAATTTTATAGGTACTAAGATTAGTACATATATATATAAGAAAATAATTGTATGTGTTTTTTTTTCTTTGTGCCGAATAAAGAATTTTCTTTCTTTCTTTCTATGTATGTACTTCCAAAATGAAGCCTTTGTTTTGTTATTTTTTTTTGGTTTGTTTTGGTACAAAAGTTTGTGTGAATGAATGGATGATTCGTTGGATATTTCTTACTCTTTCACGTCAAAACTATAAGACTGGTTTCGTTGAAATTTGGTACATGGGTAGAATAAAATATAGAGTAGCACGTAGGGTACTTTTCATCCTTAAATTCCCACGGGAGCGAAGCCCCGGGGCGCAGCTATGGATGTTTAAAAAGATTGGGTGTATACGTAGTATATTAAAATGACCTTTACGGGTATTTCAATACCCTAAGGTGGAAGAGATCACTTTAGCGATAAGTCCGCCTTTGTACCTACACGACTGACCAAAAAAGGAGTGTTATGTTTCAGGGTTCATGTATGTAAGTAGTCCTAGAGTCTTAACAGATTTTGATGTGAGAGGTATTTTTAGATTTCTTACATTCCTCCGAGTGACATAGGCTATGTGAGTTGTCAGTCGTGTTTTTTTTTTTTTTTAATTAGCTTGTTATATAGTGTCTGAAATATTTTTACTTCCGATCCAATAAAGAGTATAGCTATCTGTCTATCGTTTAATAGTGTCCAAACCTGTGTTAACATTTGAGGATAAAACAGCTATACCTTCATATTTTTAATTTTTAAATTATTTATGTTCAGTAGAAAAAAGTCAAGGTTGTTTGTTTAACTTCAAAAAAGGCTTACAAAATTTATGAAGGTTAATTCTTGTGTGCAATAAACAAAAGTAAAAAATAAAACGTATGAGGTGGATTGGATATTTAATAAATTCTGTTCTGAAGGTTACCCAAGGTACGTTAACCCAACGTAAACCCATTTCAACTTCATTTTGGACACTTGTATATCATTAATGATACCATGTAAAGGATAATGCAACCAATTGGGCCCAAAAAATAAAAGTGATTGCCCAGAAATGAAACTTATGCCTTATTGTAGATCACATTTAATTAGTCATTTTTTATTATGACACAAAAATAATCGGCCCCAGAGAAACAAAGATATGATTTATCAAACATTTATTTCTTTTAAGCAAATAACAACATTACTATGTATCAGATTAATCTAATTAAATTCTACAACTAGTTTTAGCATGTTACATGATATTAGAAGAAAATAAATCTTACAAGAAAAAAACAAATCGTACAAGGAAAAAACAAATCATACCGGAAAATAATATTAATCATAATTTGTTATTACACTATCTAAATATAATAGGTTGCGTAGATGTCACAGTCGTACATATCGATAAGCCGGGCGAAGGGATTAACGCTACCTGGCATGTATTGGTTAGTCCAAAAACAATAGAAATATTTTCTTTTAAGAACTTTTATTTTTTTATATTCTAAGGTATATAATTTTTCCACTGGGTTGGATTTTGGTAACGTCATAATAAAAGTTACTAGTGGTGATTATAACTACCGTTTGGCATGAGTTTCATATCTGGGCAACATGTTTTAAAAAATGGGCCCAGATCACTATGGACGAGTAGCATTATCCTTTGTAAGTAATCTATAAATTAAAAATAAAAACATTTTATTGCCATACATTTCAGTGCTTTTCGGTCACCCATCCCTTGACCGACCACTGTGGTTATACCCTGCAATGATTCATTGAAAAAAACCCTGATTTACATACACTACACCTTCTCCCTAAGATCATGTGCAGAAGTTCAAGGACTAACAACAACAAAAAAAAAAGTCATTCACCTTTGAGATCCTAGTGTGATCATTTTTGACACAAAATACCATAGAAGAAAGATAAACATGAAGATATGCCATTTATCTTTAATTTTGGATCAATTCAAACACCTGATGGTATAGAATATATATATAGAAATAATTAAGTAATATTTAGTGTAAATAGGTAATATATATATAGAAATAATAGTACGTAAATAAGTAATATATATATATATAGAAATAATTTAATAAGAAAAATGTATTTAAGAAAAATTTGAAATAAATGGAAAAGAGTAAATTATTAAACCCTATAGGATAAAAAGTACAGCAAGTAGATAAAAGAATTAGGATAGATATGGGAGTCCCACCCATTAAGCGTGAAAGAAGAAGGATGTCAGAAAGAAAAAGTATTTGGAATGAAAGTACGAGAGGCATGATAAGCGAGAACTAGTATGAAAGAGAAATAGATATAAAAAGGCTCCGATCCCTGTTGGAGGTTGTTGGAAAAAAAAAAAAACACCTGATGGTGTTTGATATACAAAATTCTACCGTTACCAACAGACAACGCACAGCCAAAACTACTGGGCGTAGGGAGCTGAAAGTTAGCATGTAGGTTCCTTAGGAAGAGTAGGGGAGCATTAAGAGAGGACTTCCCGAAATTCTCACAGAAACAAAGTCCCAGGCCTATGCTAGTGAAATGATATCAAGTAATCTAACATGTAATTTCCACATAGAAGCTCATTTATTCCTGATTAGCGTCACCGGTGGATGTGAACGCATGACAATGATCATTGCAACATGTCAGTCTATCGATTGAGAAATTAGTTACGTCACTATAAGTCGTGTGATTTCTTACTTCTTCGTCTGTCATCGCAGGATTTAAAAAAGTAAGGCTTGCACGATCGTTTTCTGTGTTACGAAAATTATTTATGTGTATATTGTGTATTATACAAAACATATAAAACAGTTTTTTAGTCTAGCAAATAAAAATAATGTAATAATGACAATAGTTATATAAGTACCTAAATATGTACACACTGTTGTTATTGAAGAGCGGGATCTCCTAAACAACAGGTCCGATCACAAGTAAGTTAATGTCAATGGTACAGAAATAAAGATTTTTTTCATAGTAGCTATATGGAATCCCAGAATTCCCACGAATAAATGAAGTTTAATTTTTTAAATTAAAATCTTCTAGTCCTTCGCAAAAAACGAAGACCAGACGAGAACTTGTTTTAGACGATTTAAAGTTCTTGAAAGATTCAATCATATCCATTGTTTGCTAATGATGTTATACTATACCTAATGTTTTTGCCTCTTATCATTATGTTATTTTTTAAATAATTGCCTACAAAATTAATTCATTTTCTATATCGACACACCTACTGTAAACCGTTTGACAACTAGATCTCTTCTCGGAATAAATTTGCGCATTGTATTTTTTTATAGTGTTTTTTTAGTGAAATCTTTATAAATATCATCAAGCTGAAGAATTCGTTTGAACGTGAAGTATATTATTATTATTACGTCTATATTTTGTGAGTTCTTAATATTATTTCGTTGCACTAATAATACAATTAATGTAATTTTAATTTTAATGTAAGTTTTAAATATAATTAGTCGGTTTCAGTGGAAGACCAGCGTTGTGGATCGTACCACGGTCCACGACACATGCTGAGCAGAGATCTTTTGGTTTTTTATAGCCAAATAAATGATTTTTCTTTCTTTCTTATTTTTTACACGACTGACCAAAAAAGGAGTGTTATGTTTTCAGGGTTCATGTATGTATGTATGTATGTAAGTATGTATGTATGTAAGTATGTATGTATGTAAGTATGTATGTATGTAAGTATGTATGTATGTAAGTTTATTTATTCCACCATAAGTCCTCAACGGCTTAACAGATTTTGATGTGAGAGGTATTGTTAGATTCCTTGCATTCCCCCGAGTGACATAGGCTATGTGAGTTGTCAGTCGTGTTTTTTATTTTTTAATAATTTGCTTTTTCACTTTATCGCACCACCTTACTACTCTCTGTTTGGTTTAATGGTTGATCTAATGGTTTAATCCACCATTTGTACGTATAATTTTTGTTAGTTAAGTTTTAAATAAATAATAACGCACTAATCTAGCTAAAAACGACTAGAAAATAATGATTTGACTGTGACATTCACGTGAAAGGCTGTACAGCATTTTGAACCACACGAGCGAACCCGCATTGCATAATCCATACTAATATTATAAATGCGAAAGTTTGGATGTGAGTTTGTGAGTTTGTGAGGATGTTTGTTACTCAATCACGCAAAATCTACTGGACGGATTTCGATGAAATTTGGTACAGAGGTAGATAATGACCTGGAATAGCACATAGGCTACTTTTTATCCCGGGAAAAAGCACTGTTCCCGTGGGAAATTCACGCGGGCGAAGCCGCGGGCAAAAGCTAGTGAGTTATAATGAAGTAATGTTTGGTGTTGTACATCGCTTAGTTTTTATGTGAGCAGTGCACTAACAAGAAACAAACCTGAGTAATGTACGACGATTTGCCACCCAACGCTACGTGTACTGCACATGAGACTAACTAAAGTATCTATAAGTATAAAGTAACGTCATTTTTCTACGCCTAGATAGTATCTGTGGTGGGAACTGATTTGTGCAACATTGGTAGCGCTGTTACCCCAGAATTTGGAATAACAAATTTAAATAGAAGTGTCATCTACTGTATTTTATTCCTCTCTGATGGCCACTAAAAACATGTACGCGGCGCGCGGCGTACTCGTACTTTATTTACTTGATTTTTTATAAAAAAAAATACCTGTTTTTAAGTAAGTTTTAACTGATCCGCGAAATCAAAATCAAAAATTATTTATTGAAACTTGGCCTTCAAAGAAGGCTCTTTTTCACGTCGAAAAATAATTATTTAATCATTATATATTATATCTCAAAGCTACAAACTACTAGCATTTCGGAACGACCACTGCTGAGAAGAAAAGCCGAAAGAAACTCATGAAACAGTCTTGGTCGCCTAACTTGCCAGAGGGGCTATTTATTAACTTTATACATACACTAGATTGTGAACAGTCAAAAATAAAATATAAGAAACAAATATAATATAATAAAACATGTTATGTTTGTGATCAAGTAACCACAGTGAAATGGTTAAGAACAAAAAATAAAAATAAAATTCGAATCAGAATAGAGCAGACCAGTTCCCCCAGGCAAGTTTACAAGTTGACTCGAGGATCAGCAATCGCAAAGCTAAACCATAATAGATAACCTTACGACAAGACTTAAGCCAGATGAGATAATACCTAACCCTCGTAAACACATTCTATCTATCTCGCTGTCAATGTCTACGTGAATAAAAATTCAAAATCGAACGATAATTTGATTCGATTGATTGTTTTGTAAGCTTACGAAAAAACAAAAAACGTCTGGCCACTTCTAAGTGGCTTATATGACTCCAAATTCTGCGGTTATTACAATAATTGTTCACTTAGTTCTCATTATGGCTACTTTAAAGTCTGTTTCTAAACAATAGTACAGGGTGGGCCAGAAAGGCGTACGAATTTCAAAATCGCATTACTCGTGACAGGGACGCGGGAGCGCGATGCGGGTAGTGGGAATAGGTAGCTTGGTTCTCGGAAATCCGTTGCCATGGAGCTTTTCACCGGAGAGCAGCGTGCGTTTTGTGTAAAGGCATATTACAAAAATGTCGATTTGTGCTCTATTCACGGCGTCTATTTCGCTCTAAGTTTAGTTTACATGATTTAAACCAATGTTCGAGTGAAAGTGTGATCAGATCGTGGGTCAGAAAGTTGAGTCTTCAGGCTCGATATTAAATGAAAAACCTGCGGGGCGTCTAAGTTCGATAAGAACGGAGGGAAATGTAAGCGAAGTTGCGGCATCTGTATGGCGCGATCCCCAGCTGTAATAACAGTAAATTTTGATCGCTACACAGCAATGTTACGTAACTTTTTGTATCCACAACTGCATAATTTTGAAGCCTACAACAGCAGGACTTGGTTTCAACAAGATATCGCGACATCCCATACATACAATGAGTCTTTGGCAGTTGTTAACGAAATGTTTAATGAAAAACTGATATCGCGTCGAGGGGACATTCCGTGGCCTCCCCGGAGCCCAGATCTCACGACACTGGATTTTTTCTCTGGGGATATCCCAAGAGTCGCGTTTACGCCAATAAACCGACGACAATTGCCCACCTCAAAGACAATATTCGCGAGGAAATGTCTGCTATCCCACGAGCGATGTGCCAGCGAGTTTTCCCGAATTTGAGGACTAGTTTGGAAGAGTGTGTACGTTTAGTTGGTACATATCTCGGCGATGTTATTTTTATAGAATAAAATTCCCATTTGTATTCTTTATTTTAAATATATTTTTTCCATCCTGGGCTTTGTAGTTTTTTTTATATGATTTTTTATAATCCGCTTAACTTTATGGCCCACCCTGTACAAAGTTTTTACACGGAATGTTACAACGATTTGATCATGTTTAACTTACGAGGTAAGGTTCTACTATACTTATGGTACTTATGGTAGTTTATTTATTTAGCTGGAACATGCATTTGTATAGATGCGTTGTCTTTTTTTTGAATAGTGTATATAGTTTACAGTACGTATGATTTGATTAAAAAAAATTAAGCAAATTGTGAGTCAAGGCTCACAGATGCCATTCTGTCTGCGCCTATATTTTAATGCAAACAAATGGATTGATCCTTTTTTTTAGGCATTTCCAACCGCAAGTGGATTTATTGACTGATATTTTGAAAAAAAATATGAAACCACTCTGTTTATACGCCGAAAAATTTTCCCAGAGAAAAGTGAATTTTCCATAAAACATTGACATACAAAGTTAACCTAATTAATATCATGCAGCAATAGCAACCTAGGAGGCGGCAGTGCCGTGCGCCAGGATATATTCTAATAGTAACTTCTATGTTTTAGTATTCCTTCTGAATAACATCTAATAAAACATGCTCATTCTACAACTTTGTAAGTAATGTCTCTTTAACATATTTATTTTTTTTACTTTAAGAATTATGGTACAAAAGCCGTAGAAAATGCATTTTTAACATATTGACATAGAAAACGCAAATTTTTATTTGTTCGGCTTTTGACTATACGTAATTCATTGAGTTGCTCTTCTATTAACTTTCTGAATAAATCTATAACTATGTATGTACCTATAAGAAATAAGTACATATACATACGTACGTAGCATACAATAAACTAATTGACTCCTTTGTATTGCTCTGCACCATTGCATTGCTCTGCACCATTATTGATGGTATGATGCCGGTCAGTGGTACATAAGGTACACGATGGGACTGTAACTGTATGTCTGTACCTGGTATTTCTAGGAGATATTTAAGAAAACAATGGTATGAGAAGTCTTTATAGAACCAAAATTTAAAATCTGTCTAAATTATTAGTGGATTGTGGCAGTGGACTTATATGGATGAGATAATTAATTGACGACGATATGATTGACGCACAACAACTAACCACAAATTATGTTAGCACTGCCTTCTAAATTGAGTATTTGATCAATATAGTTAATTAACATATTGTTTTTAAAAACAAGATATCAAATATCGATTAACTAATCATTTTCAAATAGGTTTAAAAAGGAAAACTGTCACAAATTCTAATAATGTTTAGGAAATGCTAGAAGCCATTGTATTTTTATTTCTGAGATACGTCGTATTGTATCTTGTCTGTAATTTAGTTAATTCCACATAAATTTATATAGTACGCCCCGGAGCTTCGCGCCCTTGGGAATTTCGGGATAAAAATTACCCTAAATGTATACGCTACTCACGGTATTTTTCTACTAGAGTAAGTACCAAATTTCATCAAAATCTATTCAGTAGACTCACAAACTCGCATCCGAACTTTCGCATTTATAATATTTGCGATATAAAAGATATTGTTTTCAGAACTAAATCATATCATAACTCTGTCACAAAAACTATTCATGTCTTCGGTGTTTTAAAAAATTGTTGTTTCTTCGATCAATGTTGGAGTATCGTGAACGTGCATGTGTTGATACAATGTTGTTAAACACTCGAACGTGACTTTAGCATCACCGCCAAATCTTTGTCGAGTTTGCAGTATTTTTTTATTTCGAAAAATACCGGGAATAGCACATAGGGTACCTACTTTTATTTATTTATTTTATTTTAATCGGAAAACTTACAGTAGAATATAACTTAATTACTAAAAATTTTAAACAACTTAAAACACAGTTATTAAGTTTTCGCATATTACTATTAAATGCATGCTTGTTCAAAAATTAAAGTCAATACTAATTAAAATATGTTACAGACTTAAAGGCATCTAATCAAATGTGAACCTGGTCAAACCACAATTAGCCTAAATAATCAAACATAATTAATTGCCTAATTAATCTAGAAATTGTCACAGGAGCGCGAAGCCTCGGGCGCAGCTGTTTGCTGATCTCTGCCTGTACGTACATAGAAGATATTTACGATGAAGGGTTTTTATAGGGCCAAAAAAAAGCCAAACTTAGTCAACAGACATACAGCTGCAGTTCTAAGCCTTAAAACATTAGTAAAATCCGAAACGAAATCGCGGGCAAATGTAGTTAGTAAATTCCCATTTTTGGAAGAGCAAATGATGCCTTTTTTACTTGTTTTAGAAGGTTTTAAAAGCGGTGGTAAAACCCAAACATGGTTAAGTAAATAATTGACGTCATCAAGTGATATATCAAATTCTATATGGAGTCAAACTCGAAACGTATGCAAATACTTTGGCATACAAAACTTGTCGATTAGGGCTGTGAATGACTACCTATAAGCAGAATATAATATCACAAGCTTTTGCCCGCGGCTTCGCCCGTGTGAATTTCCCACGAGAACAGTGCTTTTTCCCGAGATGAAATGTACCCGTTGTCCTTCTCAGTACTTCTAGCTTGAAATTTCAAGAAGATTGGTTTTGTAGATAATGCGTAAAGAGGTAGGTAACAAACAAATAAATAAACAAACTCACTTTCGCATTTAAAATTTTAGTAAAGATTTTATGTGATGATTATTACTGCCCCAAGGCTTTGCTCCCGTGGGAATTTTGGGATTCCCGATAGCTTGTAACCTCCTTTGTGAATGTGGCTATCATATACAGAAATATTTTTTCAAAACCTACTGGTAGTTCCAAAAATTAGCGCGGTCAAACAATCAAACTCTTCAGCTTCCTTATATTATACATACATATTATCACGCCTTTTTCCCGTGGGGGGTAGAGACTTGCGATTTTCATTTATTACTTACTAGCCTTTGCCCGCGGGTTCGCCCGCGTGAGTATCCCACGGGAACAGTGCTTTTTCCCGGGATGAAAGGTACCCAATGTCCTTCTTAGTACTTCTAACTATATTTATGCGAAATTTCAGGAAGATTGGTTCAGTAGATCAAGCGTGAAGAGTTAACAAATAAATAAACAAACAAACAAACTCATTTTCCCATTTATAATATTAGTTAGGATAGGATTAGGATTATTTTGAGAACCTACATAAACAGATACTTACAGAATCACGTCTTTATCCCTTACGGGAAAGACAAATAAAACTCATGAAACTCGAAGGCCACGATTAGCTGAATAGAACCTACTTAAAGATCGTTAAAATACACCTCACCAGAATTTGCACTATTTTGCACGTATACGTTAAGTATTGCGATGATCCTTTTGGTGTTTAACTTTAAATATTAACTTTTTATGCTGGTGCGATGTTGTTTAGGCGATTTTAAAAATACCGAATTTTCAATGATTTTTTTTCAAATGTGTTACATCTAACATATTTTTTTTCAAGCAAGGTATATTCTTTAACTGCACATCTTTCAACTGACTACAAAATTCAGACTAAATCAAAATCAATTGTTTATTCAGAAACTTCGTAGATCTTTTCAGAATAAAAAAAAAACACGCTTTAACAGTATTATTAGACACCCTTATTATATGCACACCCTGTTGGCACACCCAGTATTATTAGATGCCTACTCTGCAAAGATAAAATTCAGGAAACTGACGTTCAACGTTCAGTAAAAAAGATGTATAACTAATTCTATGGTTTCATAATAATATGTTATTAGATTAATATGTAAAAGTATTCTTGGAATATCCCATAATTGCTACCTATATTTCTAAGTAAAACGACAACTTGATAATCACATTATACCATTATTTTTTATCTATGTGAATGTATTTTAAAATATAATATCGTTGAGCGTAGGACATATATAGGTACTAACTACTATGATAACGATTTATCCCTATTAAGGGAACTTTATTTGGGGCTGGCTCAATCATTGTTATTTTTATTATTATTTACCTATCAGTGTGACCGTTTTTGGTATTTTCAGTACTAATTTAGTATAATTGGGGCATTTCAGAATGATGTTAGTATAATTTTAGTACCTAACCAAATTTTAGTATTATATTGGTAGAATTTTAACTATTTTGTATATTTTGGTATTTTTTTTGGTATTTTCTCGTAAAAACCCCTCTCTCGCTCCCTCCCGAAAATTTCTTCCTTTGAAAATTTCGGAATTCCTCGTGTTTGTAAGAAATTTTTCCGTTCTTTTGAATATTTCCAAGAAAAATTCCGCTTGTTCTTTGAAACACATGCTTCCTTTGTTTTTTTGCTCTCCCGCACGCGTCCTTTTTTTTTTTTTGCTCATCCGGTAAAATTTATTCATATTTGTTATTTAAATGTGTGTTTTGCGTAGCATATTTCTGAAAAAAATGTTAGTACAATTTTGGTATTTTTGATAGTATTTTTTAGTACTGACAGCACAACTTTTTGGTATTTTGTCAAATTTAAAAACGGTCACACTGTACCTAATGGTCTAGTTTTGGCGTCGACCTTATCAAGATAAAGGTTACGGATTCGAATCCCGGTCAATGTAAATTTTATTTATTGCTTCACTCACGGGGTTTTCGATAACACTCATGGGGTTTTCGATAACAATTGTTTAACAATAGACGCAATGCCCGATATAGGAATCCTTGTTGTTGAAAGGTTATTCAATCAAAACAAAATTTTGCTCTACCACTTTTGCCGCATACAGACTACTAGCGTTTAGGAAGTTACGACGAAGTTCAGTGTTAATTCGTCTCAGTTTGTTTAGTTTCAGGTTTCAGGCTGTATCATTTCAATATTGTTAACTAAAACTGGTTTATGGAACATTGTACACTGTTAAATTGTATATTGTAAAGTGAATAAATAAAATAAACATCACACATACACACAAAATAGTAGGTACCTTTGTACCTTAAAATAAAAAATGCACTCAAAATGTAAGTAGGTACGCTCGGTAGGTAGGTACAAGTCTGACTTTTCCTGCCGCCGTCCTATCTAGTACCTACCCTCACGTTTTTTCTAACATCGTTGCCACCTTCATCAACTTTTCAAAACATAAAAATTTTCAGTCGAATTCGGAAAGTCTTTTGTTCCGTTAGCAAATTAGGTCACCAATAAAATCGAAATTAACCGCCGCAGTAATATCAGTCATCTAAACCTGTTTTAATCAGCAAAACAAAAAAGCAATTAGGACGCCATAAACAATAATGACTTTTGTTCCTCTAAAAAAGTTACTTACATTGAATTCAAAACTGGAAAAACCTTTTTTTATCACTGCACAATCACTGTATCTTCATACATAACACGAAAAAAAATGTTTAAAAAATATCGAGTCGTATTACGCGATGTATGGCGTAATGAGCGGCGCGTACGCAGGTTACGAAAGGCAAACAGGTACTGGTTGGCGGTCGGCGATCTTGGTTCGAAATTCAAATGTTTTGAACTGATAAAGGCAGTTTGCAGATGCTGCAATGGTAGAAAAAAATAAAACAGGTTTGCAGCCAGTACTTGGGATTTCTGGACGTATTTCCTTGAGCTAAAATTATCGTAATAATAGACAAGGTACAAGGCATAATAATAGAGGCAGCGGTCAGCACGATTCACCATGGGTCCGTGAGCTAACTACTTACTACTTTTCCGGTTAGTTTTTCCAGAAAATAGATATATTTTTCAAGTTTTACACATTTTCTATAATTCTCTTAATTTGAACCTCTTGAGGGATTATTCTAAAATATCAGCACATATTTGACCTCGGGTCTTTATTCAACTCTTGTCAAATATCATCATATCGGTTCAGAGGTATTACAATTATTGCCTGTTTGTATTAGAATTTTTGTCTGTCTGTACGCGCAGCACAAGAAAAATACGAGTAGAATCCAGAATATATAAGTCTGAGTAGAATTGGATTCGAATGTCACATTAGTATTGCTGAAGACATTAAATAAAGACGTACCTTAAAAACTACCGTAGGTGTCTTCTTATAGCACTTAGAACCGAGTTATTAACAACGCGGACAAAGTAGCGACCAACATCTAGTTTTTACACGACTGACCGAAGAAGGAGTGTTATGTTTTCAGGGTTCATGTATGTTAGTATGTATGCAAGTTTCTTCATTTCACCACACCATAGTTCCTTAACGAACAGATTTTGATCAGAGAGGTATTTTTAGATTCCTTGTATTCCTCCGAGTGGCATAACCTATTATATGTGAGTAGTCAGTCGTGTTTTTTTTAAATAATTAGGTAGCTTGATTGTTTTGTTTTATTTATTGAGGAACAACTAACAATTACATAATAAAATCTTAACAATATGTAAATGATGAGTGATGATGATGATGTATGTGATTGTAAATGATAAGTTTAATTCCCTAGTAGAAAGGATCTAAACTGCACACTAAATAGCCTAAGACTTGCAATATGGCCTTGCACTCAAGTCGGGTAGCGATAGTAGGCCGACTTATGTAACGAACCATGCCAACGATTGGTTATTCTTCGTATGTCATCGATTATGTTCATAAACTCACAATTAAACTTGACGACCTCAGTGGCGTAATGGTTATCACGCTATCTGGAGGTCCCGGCTTCGATTCTCCGGTCAAGTCAAGATGGAAAATTATCATTGTCAGATTAGTCTGGGTCTTAAAAGGTTATGTATACAGGTGAATTCAAAATCATCGTCAAAATTTCTACTGACGTAAGTACTCATGAATATGAACAACTTTTTGTATAGAACCAACTCCGAAATCTCAAAAAAAAAATTTACTATTTCATACTATTTTACAAGTTTACTTCACCTGAGTTTCCAAAATTTCTTTCTTTTACAAAATTCGGAATTTTTATGTGTCACGGCTTCGGGACTTTTTTTTTCATAAATCATTTAATTTTGTCAGACATGAGTAGGTACATAAGGGTCTTAAGGCGCTACCTAAGGCTAATCAGAGGGGGTGAGGGGCGGTACGTAAGCTCCGTCCGCCTTAAAGCAGACACAATAAAGTTACTTTTCGAATTTCCTATAATTTGTGTTTTTGCTAGCGAGTTTTCGTCAGGCCCGTAGGGTAATTATTTTAGAGGTTTTCTTTTAATTGTTATAAAACACTAAATATATTTTAAAAAATAAGCCGCTATTGTTTTAAATAATTGTATTCTTTATTTAATTCTTTAAAAAAATTGTACTATTATCGCTTAAATTACGGTGATTTCCGGCGATAAAGGAAAAAAACAGGATTATGTATTATTTTTTTTATCTAGTCTTATTTAATTTATTTGTAGGTAATTTGATTCGATATAATTCTAGTTTAGTATTTTTCTCTTTACGGGATATTTTTCCTGCTTCAGTACTTCTAATCTATGGTTCACACTTGAAGTTTAAAGACAGTACGTTTTCGGAAAATCCTGATTTGGTATGTCCTTAAAATTATAAAATACAGTTCTGCGTGCTGCGCCATTTGGCATACAAAAATCAAAGATAAATAAAATTAAAATGTCATAAATTACTAAGAAATCATGCATGTCAATTAAAAATCCAATCAGTTAGTCAGTCGTCGCCCAAATGTATATCATACTTATAGATATTACCTATATAGATTGCTTTGGACGAGCAAATAAGGAGAAGTTAGAAAAATTCAACATGAACTTTATTCAGTTCAAGGCTTGGTAATTTAATTCATCTGTTATTCAATGATCTCGCAATCGCAAACGACACGACACGAAGTGGCTATAAAAATTCATTAATTTACTCATTAATTCTCCTTTTCTCGGTAACTTGACATTATTTTTGTAACATGACTGTTCTGGCTCATGTAACATGACCAATAATTAATCTATAGCGTGGGCTCGGGACTTTGTTCATGGGAATTTCAGTAAATCCACTCTTAGTGCTCCCCTTTACTCTTTCTCAGCCGAAAGACGTCCACTGCTGGACAAAGGCCTCCCCCAAGGATTTCCACAACGACTGCTCCTGCGTCCTGTCCTGTGGGCGGGGCACATAGCTCGTAGTACAGATAGCCGTTGGAGCAGAAAAGTTCTCGAGTAGCGACCACGAACCGGAAAACGTAGTGTGGGCAGGCCTCCCACTCGGTGGACCCACGACCTGGTGAAGGTCGCGGGATGCGCATGGATGCGGGCAGCGCTCCCCTTTACTCTCTAAGTAACCTACAACGACCTACATGCCAAATTTCAGCTTCCTACGCCCAGAAGTTTTGGCTGTTGTCAGTCAATCACTCAGTCAGTAACGGAAAGAAGATTAGAAGAATAGGTAGTAAGAATTTCTTACATATATTGATTAATAGAGGTTTTGACGCAGAACGTCACTTTTTTGCGAAAGTGACATTGTGCTATTTTTCACGATGACATTTTGCGAAAGTGACGTTCTGCGTCAAAACCTTAAGGCCATGTCGTAGCACACATTCGAAAAAATTGTAATTTTTCATGAAGAAATTTTCCTAATTAGAGTTTAATTACGAAGTGGAAAAATAATACAGGATATTGATTATGATGTTTATTAAGGTTTCAGTCGTGTACTTTTTAATAAAAATACATATTTTCGGTTTAATTAATTCATAAAGGCACCGAAAATTTAGAAAAAATTTCAGCTTTCAAGTCATGGAACTTACAATTTTCAGCGATAACATATATATATTTTTATATAATTAGTTAATATATATACTATATTAAAGTTTTAAACGAGCACTTTTGTTTTTAGACTAATATTTTTAAAGATATTTGAGAAATAGTTGCTAAATCGGTACAAAATCAGTTCGATGCTGCCAACGAAAGTAAAACATTGTGTTGTGCAAAAAACTATCTTATTGCAACGCTCACACGGCGCGGTTAAGCGCATATGAATTTTGTTTTTTGCAGCTCAGGTTGGACCTCGTCTTAATAGATTTTCCCACGGGAACTTCTAACTATGTGATGCGGAATTTCAGGATAATTGGTTCAGAAAGATAACAAACAAACTCACTTTCGCATATTACATATAATATTAGTTGAGATTGCAACCCGTGGTCAGTACGTATACAAAACGTTTGTTTTTTCACCCATCCCATAACCGACCATTGTGAAAGTTGCTTACCCGCCACTATAGAAGAACGTTTACTGCAAAGAACTACTAATCAATATTAGATGGTTTTAAAAAAGCTAGAAGCACACAAGTCTCAAAAACCTTGTTTTTAATTTGCACATCTTTCCTTTGTCTTTCTTTCCTTTAAACTACGAAATAAATCAACATTAGCACAGCTGCAACGCGCGTGCGACGTTGTTAACGCGCAAGCGCGCATCTGATGATTTATAATACGTTATTTATTTATTTATGAAGTCTTTTGCTTCTTTCTTGCTTATCGAGTAACCTGCAAGGTCAATTAACCCGTGCATAATAGTGTCCCATTTTCTAAGCCGCCTGCAGTGCTCTGACGCAGTTGACGACACGTTAACGACTATCTTCTTAATAATCAAAGTCTTGTTCCTATTAAGGATGTAGGGCCCTGTTTACGGTGTCATTACGTGGAATGAAACTCACGCGATGATGGCAATATTTAAAGTATTAGTTTTATTTCAATTTTTAAATAAGACCTGTGTACAGACCACTCAAAAGTTTTATTATATACTCAATACTCATTTATTCATAACCATGTTATACGTCAATACAAAGAAAATAATAATAATAGGAAATAATCATATGGTAAAATTTACAAGCTTGTATCAAATCGATACACATACAGTTGACAATTATGTTTATTAAAATAAATTATTAGTATAAAAATTATTCTAGTTGCAATAAACAACAGTCAAAGTAACAAAAATACAACCATTAATTTGAGTTCATGAATTCCTCGATACTGTAAAATGTATTGTCAATCAGCCACCGTTTCAGTAGTCTATTTTTAAATGATGGTAGAGTTGGCGCATCAATGATATCTGTTGTAAACAGCCGGGTCCATTATGTGAGTCAGTCATTATATGAGTGCTATTATAGATTTCTATTCTAATTCAAAACTGTACTTGCGCCGCGCCTAAATTTTTAGGTGAGCAAAGTTGGTAGTACGCGTTTAGCGATGTACAAGTCGTAGGAACTTATAAAATTACTCTGCTCTCATGAACATTTCTCTCTCTATTCTATCTATCGTCTATTTATACTATCCATTCTATACTCACTAATATAAATAAAGCTGAAGATTTTGTTTGTTAACGCGCTAATCTCTAAAACTAATTGTTTATACAAGACTGACCAAAAAAGGAGTTTTAAATGTTTTCAGGGTCAAAGTCAATTTTTTTTATTGAAACTTGGCCTTCAAAGAAGGCTCTTTTTCACGTCGATAACTAATATTTAATCGTAATATATTATGTGTCAAAGCTACAAACTACTAGCATAAGCAGGGTTCATGTATGTAAGTATGTAAGTTCTTTATTCCGCCATAAGTTCTGAACGGCCGAACAGATATTGATGTGGACGTATTTTCAGATTCCTTGCATTCCTCCGGGTGACATAGGCTATGTGACTTGTCAGTCGTGGTATTTATTTTTTAATAATAATTAGCTTGTTCTCCTTGACCTTTTCCCACTTTAATGTGGGAGCACAGTAAGTATGTTAATTTCCTCTAATTCAATATGTCGTATGCCATCTCATTTGATACACCCTTCCTGCCCATGTTAACCCTGACACAATCCATCCATCTTATCTTGGGTCTTCCTCTATTTCTTTGTCCCCAATCCCCATACTTTTCGTTATCTTTATTCGTTATGGGTTAAAAAAATACTTCTGTGTAAGATCGAAATCCCCACAGTAGCCGCAGGGCGCAGCTATTCCTTATAAATTAACATCCCTTTGTCATCGAATTCAAAACAAACGAGCGAGTTTGTCTTTTGGTGAAATGATGCTCCTAGATAAAGAAATAAAGAAACAGTGCAGCTGCTTCAATATCGGGGAAGTTGACATTACTATGAACAATTCAGATAACACATTGATGTGTAACAAACATCTAACAGCCAACTCAACAACCGCGCGCGCTCATTGGTCAGATCAAATAGCGCGCTTGCCCGGCTTCCTGTTCCGTCCCGTTTCACGAATTCTTCTACTGATTTCAGAAAAGCCTGAGAAAATGTTTTACATGCAGTATCAGTCTTTGGAAGAATATGAAAGAGCTGAAGACTAACTACGCGGGCCTCAAATAATGAAAACAAGGTAATTTACTAAATACATGAACCCAGAAAACATAACACTCCTTTATTGATCAGTCGTGTAAAAAAGCATGAAGATTATTAAAGTCAAATTCAATCATTTATCAAAGGTATATCATTCATCAATGAACAATACAGGTACAATTTCATAAAATTAGTATCATTATTAAGAGCCCTGGAGCTCCCATCAGAATAAATTAAATAGTAAAACTTAAATCTGCATGCTTTTTTTGGAATACATATATATACATATATAAGTCCTTGATAACACCGCCAAAATATATACACGGACTTCCTTCAAAAAGGGCCCTTAATCACCCTTGACCCAAAACAAAATCCACATATTTTTCCCTTATCAGATACGCCCACTATCACGTATCAGATATGATAACACCGTATGCATGATTCATTTCAACAAAGAATCGTTATTGTGAAACTTCGCTGGTTGCATTTTTTATTAGATTTTCATTTGTTTTGATTTGTAGAAACTATTTCTTTGTTTTGTGAAAAGTGAATTTCAGTTCGGTAAAAGTGATTGGATAGGACCTATGTTTTCAAGTGTTTGACTGTCAAAATATAAGTGGTGTAGTATAATAATAAAATTTAAGTGGTGTAGTTGGTGTTTTAATTATAGATAACAGGCGTGATATTACCTATATCATATATTGGTATTGATACGTTTAAATTTATGGAAAAGGGCTCATGTGACAGCCGCGTTTTTTTGTTCCTTAGAAAACAAAAACTACATCATCATTTCAGTCACTTTCCACTCACTGCTGAGTAATTAAGCATAGGCTTCGCTTTTAGTACGCCATCCTTCTCTATCCTTCTCTAATCAACTAACGACAAACAGTGCATGCCTTTTAAAAATCCTATATCAGGGTAAAGCGGGTTGGTGGACCTTACGAGTTAAAAATTGTTTGCCGACAGCATATAAGTAAACATGGCAATGACTTACAATGCTCTCAAAATATTTGATTTAGTTTCATAATATATTCAAGATCATTGTAAATATGTAATGGACATCACATTTCGCAATACATGCTTGCATTTAAGGCAAATACATTTTATAAGATTAACACGTTTTCTGAAAGATTTAATAATAGATATTCTATAGTTATCTCATTTTTATCTGTTCAATAAAAATTGTATTGAACTGTGCGCGTGAGTTAAGCAAACGTGTGTTATTTAGTGCCATATATTTTATTTTTAATCCATTAGAATAAAGTTTTAAAATTTTAGTGATAAATACAATGATGTACAAAATTTATTTAATAAATTAATTGAAATTAGAGTACGAATTAAATAAGTGAAATAAATTCTCGGGGTTTTGAAAAATATTTGGAGGTCGCGTTAGAGAGAAGGGTTTAGAAGGAGATTCGGGGCTTTGCC
Source organism: Ephestia elutella (assembly GCA_018467065.1). Taxonomy (NCBI): domain Eukaryota; kingdom Metazoa; phylum Arthropoda; class Insecta; order Lepidoptera; family Pyralidae; genus Ephestia; species Ephestia elutella. The sequence continues at coordinate 19,059,978 of CM031577.1, read as the reverse complement.
CAGCAGTGAGTCGAAATAGGTAAAAATAAAAAATCTGTCTAAATCAAGCGTAGGTTTAAATTTAAAAATTTAAAGACAGTTTAAAAATAAATAAAAATGCTCGTTGTAACATCGAGTGGACTTTAAAAAGTGACAAAAAATGAGTGTGTCCAGTAAAAATGGGACTTTGGATTCACGGGGCGGAACGAGGGAAAGCCCTTGCTACTTCTGCAATGAGATGTTTGAGATGGGGAAATTACAGGTGAGTTGACTTTTTCACTTGCCTTCCTCATCCATCCGTAAGGAAGGCCAATGACCCAGCCGTGGAACAACTAAATGACTGATGATGAACTTTTTAACATAAATCTAGTTACCTCATTGAATTATAATTAGTTCGTTGAGTTACCTACTATAAGAATGCGCATTGCGAGATATTAGGATCACCCATAACCGGATAAACATGTATGAGTGATGTGATGAGTGTAGAGGAAGCAAGAGAGATCTGCAGTGCAATCGCGCTAATTTATAACTCTTCTGCGGTTCGATTGAGGATCGGTTACGATTCAATGTCGGTAAGGATCGTAGCAAGTGGAAATCGCAAGTATCTGCCTACCCCCACGGGAAAAAGGCGTATAGAAGTGTGGGACGACCTGGCAATGAATTGACCCCTGCCCTGGAGCTTAAAACGGTCACTTTAATGAATTGCAATAAGAACCTTTTATTCATTTCCTAAATATTGAAAAATGAACCTTATGCTTTGATGATTAAGGTTATTTTTTAAATATTTAGGAAATGAGAAATGGATCATATCCCCATTTGATTTTTGCTATCAGGAAAAAAGTACCATTCAATGCCAAATACAATAAATAGCAAAGCCATCGATGTTTTCAACGAAATCAGCAGATAAGTTGCTATCAGCCGCAAATTTATCACAAGGGCGGGATTTAGTTTCAGGTACAGTCCACAACACAATTACATATCTAAAATTATATTATTACAACTACAGTGAGAAAAGACATTGTATACGGGGTGAATTCAACAATGTTTTTGAATTCACCCCGCATACTTTCTACACCTACCGAAAAAGAAGTCGGTTGTTCCATACATTTTGGGTGAGTAGATATTGTAAAAGGAACACCATTTTTAAGGCGAGTAACACGTGAGTGAGCCGTGTATAATAACAACTATAAGTACATGAAAAATCCCCTTCATACCCGTGGCACATTAGGATCGTCCAGTCCAATAATAATCAATACTCGAAAAAAATGCGAGATTCGATTTTTTTCCGTACCTACCTACTTATGTACTTACGTAACTTTTTTCTACTACGTGAGACCCCGGTTGCCAGGACCATTGATTTTGTACAACTTTCATGCAGTAGCACAGAATAAATATTAGTACTACGCAGTAGTACAAAATCATTGCGAATTGGAAGATTGCCGCGCCATAGATAGAAGTCCAGTCCATGCATGCTGCTGACTGTACATATTTACATGACTACCTCATATACCCATATGAGTTAAAAGGATCATATTATGACGCAGTATCTTAGCTCACTTTTCTCCACTAAAAAGAGCTTGAGTCATTGGTTTGTTTGAACGTGCAAATCTTTAGAACCACCGGTCTGATTCGAAACATTATTTTATGGTAGCCATCATTCATGAGGAAAGTTCTACAGGATTCCGAAACTTATCTTCTCTCAGCCGAAAGACGTCCACTGCTGGACAAAGGCCTCCCCCAAGGATTTCCACAACGACCGGTCCTGCGCTGCCCGCATCCATGCGCAACCCGCGACCTTCACCAGGTCGTCGGTCCATCGAGTGGGAGGCCTGCCAACACTACGTTTTCCGGTTCGTGGTCGCCACTCGAGAACTTTTCTGCCCCAACGGCTATCTGTTCTGCGAGCTATGTGCCCCGCCCACTGCCACTTAAGTTTGGCGATTCTGCGGGCTATATCGGTTACTTTAGTTCTCCTACGGATCTCCTCATTTCTGATTCGATCACGCAGGGAAACTCCGAGCATAGCGCGCTCCATCGCCCTTTGGGTGACCTTGAGCCTTCTTATGAGGCCCATAGTAAGCGACCACGTCTCTGTTCCGTATGTCATCACTGGCAACACACACTGGTCAAAGACCTTAGTCTTGAGACACTGCGGTATTTTGGACGAGAAGATATCGCGAAGCTTCCCGAACGCTGCCCAGCCGAGTTGGATTCGACGGTTGACCTCTTTCTCGAAGTTGGACTTACCTAACTGAACTGTTTGTCCCAGGTATACGTAATTGTCAACAACTTCGAGTGTAGAGTCTCCAACCTTTAGAGGAGTGGGTGCGACACGAATATTAGACATGATTTTCGTCTTATCCATGTTCATTTTTAGACCCACTTGTTGAGAGGCTCTACAGAGGCCATCGAGCATTGTGCCTAGGTCTTCCAAGGTCTCAGCCATGACTACGATATCGTCAGCGAATCGAAGGTGAGTGAGGTACTCGCCGTTGATATTGATACCGAGTCCGCTCCAGTCCAGAAGCTTGAAGACATCTTCCAGGGCCGCGGTGAACAGTTTTGGAGATATAACGTCTCCCTGTCTCACCCCTCGCTTCAACTGGATAGGTTTCGAGCCTTGATCCTGGAGACGGACCGACATGGTGGCGTTTTCGTACAAACACTTCAGCGCTTCGATATATCGATAGTCAATTTGGCACCGTTGGAGAGACTGTAGCACAGCCCAGGTCTCGATCGAATCGAAGGCTTTCTCGTAGTCCACAAACGCCAAGCATAAGGGCTGATTATACTCCTCAGTCTTCTGTATAATCTGCCGCAGCGTATGTAAGTGGTCTACGGTACTAAAGCCTTTTCGGAAACCGGCTTGTTCGGGAGGCTGGAAGTCGTCGAACCTGCGAGCGAGACGATTCGTAATGACTCTCGAAAACAGTTTGTAGACATGGCTCAGAAGTGAGATAGGCCTATAATTCTTCAATAAGGTTTTGTCGCCTTTTTTGAAGAAAAGTACCACCACACTTCTGTGCCATGCCGCAGGCGTTTGTCCCTCGAGTATGACGGAATCGAATAGCTTCTGAAGAGCTTTTAATACCGGTGTTCCACCTGCTTTCAGAAGCTCAGCCGTGATTCCATCATCACCCGGTGCCTTATTGTTTTGTAACTGTTTGAGAGCCATTCTAATCTCGTATAGGCTGACGTCCGGGATATCTTCGGTGTAGTGTCGGGTCAATCTGGCTCTTGGATCTTTGGCCAGATTACTGACAGGTGCGCGTACGCTGGTGTATAATTGTCCGTAGAACTTCTCAACCTCTTCCAACAGCTCTGGCTTCGACGAGATGATTCTGCCATCCTCAGTCTTCAGCTTGGTCAGTTGGCTTTGACCAACAGACAGATCCCTTGCAAACACTTTTGAGCCCTTATTTCGCTTAATCGCCTCTTCAATACGGTCAGTATTGAATTGGCGTAAATCGCGCGTTAGGGACTTGGAGATCTGTCTGTTTAGACGTCGATACTGAGCAGCATCGTCAGAGGACTGCAGAACCAAGTTTCGTCTTTCTTCCATGAGTTTGTTGGTGAGGTCCGAGATCTTTTTGGTTCCTTTTGAACAGCGGGTTCTGAAGGCCTTAGACCCAGCTGTTTGAACAATTTGCACAAACCTGTCATTATAATCGTCCAGATTTTCGCAGTCTCTCAGGCATTCGAAGCGATTCTGCAACTCGAGCTGAAAGCTCTCGGGGTTTTGGAGCTGGATAGGCGCTGGTCGGACCGAAACTTATCAATATTTATTAATTATCGATATTTATCGATAATTTCTTGTATTAGTGATGTAACAATTACAAAAACAAAATTACTAGTGGAACTAACAATCCGAAGGATAATGAAAACTTTAATAGTTAGTAAAAATTAAGAAACTTGGATCCTCTAATTTTTGGTTTTTATTTAGGCGCATTAGAAAGTATTAATAAGCAATGGGATAAATATTGTTAATCTTTTTATTACAGAATCACCTGAAGGAATGCGGGAGCATATTGGAGCAATGTCCCCTGAGGTGCGGGGCGTGGATCCAGAGGAAACACAGAGACACGCACGTCAAGGAGTGCCCGCAGATGGAGAAGGTAACTTTAACACTAAAGGAATGCCAGCTCTTTTTATCATCTTTCCCTTTGATAAAGGAACTTCGATTGATCTAAAGATTCCTTCGAATCCATGGACTAAATCGATTGGATATTGATCATGGCACTGCATCAAATGATGGCATGGAATGGCACCTCTTGGTTGACTGGTAGAAAAAGCCTCTGGCTTGAAGTCCATCATTTACATGTGATTCGTCAAGCCGCGCCATGTTCGCGCCACGCCAGATCTTGCGTGAGCCTAAAGACAGTCTAAATCAGGCACACCAGCGTGTTCGGATCGATTAATCTCATACAAACCTACACCACGTAAAAAGATAGGATCTCTTTTAAAACGATCTAAAACAGTAACTTGCAGAAAACATGGGATAGAAATAGACGGAAAGATTCAGGGTAATGTCAAAATGGTAATAAACATCTAAAGAAACCAAGGAATTTCTTAAAAACTCATGGTTATATAGCAAGGCGCTCACTCCACTCATAATGCAGTGATCGAACATCCTCAAACTACCCCCATACATTCTATAACATGTGTTCCAGAACCGTAAAACATCGACATATGGCAAGACATGGAGCCCGGAGCCGCCACACACATGGCTACCTCAAGCATCATCGCAGTTGGACGACAGGATCGCGAGGCTTGAGAAAGAAGTGGATGCGATCAAGTAAGTACCTCAGCCTCATAAGAAGGTACAAGGTCACCCAAAGGGCGATTGAGCGCGCTATGCTCGGAGTGCGTGATTGAATCAGAAATGAGGAGATCCGTAGGAGAACTAAAGTAACCGACATAGCCTGCAGAATCGCCAAACTTAAGTGGCAGTGGGCGGGGCACATAGCTCGTAGAACAGATAGCCATTGGGGCAGAAAAGTTCTCGAGTGGCGACCACGAACCGGAAAACGTAGTGTTGGCAGGTGGACCGACGACCTGGTGAAGGTCGCGGGTTGCGCATGGATGCGGGCAGCGCAGGACCGGTCGTTGTGGAAATCCTTGAGGAAGGTTTTTGTCCAGCAGTGGACGACTTTTGGCTGAGAGAGAGACTCGGATCCATGGTCTCTATCAGCAAAAAAATAATCAAAATTATACGTCAACGCGATCAAGAGATATTGCCGTAAATGTTGCGAACTTCTTTCGCATATTTTGCGATTTCAGGCAGCAATCAAAACCTATGGGGTACTTCCCGTTGACCTAAAATTATGAAATTTGGCAAAAAGCAAGGTCTAACAGTATTTATACAGGAATAAATCTGAAAATTCTAAATATGTTGTTGGAAGTCTAAAAAAAGTGTTACGAACTTATTTTTGCGCTGGATTCAGTATGAATCTTAGGGATCGAACTGCAAAGGCAAGTTTGTTTTTGAAACTAGTTGGTTTTTTAGTTAGAGCTATAATGTGAGATGCTTTGCATGTACGGTACCCTCGGTACGCGAGTTAGACTCGCACTTGGCCGGTTTTTTATCAACAGCCACAAGAGGATTCATCATCTGCAAGAAAAAGGCCATACCATCTATCTTTATAGAACAAGGGACTTGCTTGACAGACAAACAGAAATTACCGCAAGATTTCAAGGTTTTTTCCTTTTGATGTAGGTACATTGTACTATTATGTATTCTGTGTAGGTACGTAACCCTAATAAAAATAATAATAAAATATTTACACATACATATGTTCTCCATACTTTATTTAATGTATACATGGTCTGAAAATAAATTATATTATTATTATTTATATATAACTACCTATCTTATAAAAACTTTAATATGCTTAATTTGCAGACTGGCACTAGCCGAAGAGTCGAGCAAACGGGACCTGCAACAAAAAGACTTGGAGAAGCTACGCTCCAAGATGGCGGTGATAGAAGACCGCAGCCATCACGTCATGTCTACGCTGGTCTCGACCAGAGAAACAATGGACGAGGATCAAGAACGGACTAGCAACTGGGCCGCTCAGATCAAACATGATCTCGCTAATGTCCAGATAGCTTTGCAGGTAAGAGGTATATGACATACATTTTCTCAAATATTCAGTAGCGTCACTTGCTCTGTAACTTTTAACTTTATTTTTATTTACAGGACTTACAAAATGAGCAACTCAACACCGCAATGAGGCTGGAGAGTACCACCAATGAGCTGGTGAATGAACAGCACGAGCGAGAGCTATTGGAGCAGGCTCTTACCCACCAGGACGGCAGGATCAGAGCTGTCAATAAACTTGGTAAGAGTTCGCTGGTTCTTGTTCTTCTTATAGAGAGTGTTAAAGATAACATAGGGTTCGCACAAAACGTAAGAGAGTAACTGGAGCAGGCTTTTACTTACTAGGATGGCAGGAACCTTTCAATAAATTTAAACATGGTACCTTAATTGGATCAATATTTAGAAACTAATAGTTACATAAGCGAGTCCAGCCAGTTCATGGATAGCTACTCCAGTATGCCAGTTCATGTATATCGGCCTTATTCTTTATTGGTGAGAGTCTAATAAGTCATAGCTAAAAATATTTAATGACAGTTATTTTCTTTAAACTCTGATAGGTACTCATATAAATTAATATTGAAGTGATTAATTAACGTCATTCCAGAGGACGTGATAAACTACATAAGGCAAACGGTAGAAGAGGAACGTAAGAGGAATGCAGAAAGCCGAGCGGTGTTGGAGTCAGAACTGACGGAAGCCAGGAGATCTTCGCAGCAGTTAGCTCAGCTGTCGATGGTCAGGGAACAGTTGCAAACCACGGAGCCTGAGAGACCGGTAAGAGCAATTATTTTTTTTAAATGTTACTATGGTAACCAGTAAGTTTAACAGCACAATATATTGCGTTCTACCATGATCACCCATCCTGTAGCCACCTTCAAGATCCTGTATTTAAAAAGTGCCTCGCAGTCACTAAAGCGTCAAAATTGTAATCTTTAGATCTTCTAGTTTTAAGACCGACTCTCAAACTAGAAATTATCATGTTCAAGTCCTTTCTGTTCTTAGCTCGGCGGAACAGCTTAGAAACATTCGCTGTTATTTACATTGTTATATTAAATATTATTTCGCTGTCTGTTATAACACTATTAAATCAATTCCAGGCTCTGGACCGCCTAGCAATCTTAGAAGTGGCGACCGCAGATGCCCGCGCCGAAGCCGAAGAGCACTCAGCCAAGATGGACATCATCATCCGCGACATGAGGGCCCTGACCAAATCCTACCACAAGCTCAGGAGCGAACTGGCTGACTTCCAGTCTAGAGTCAGCTTTGATAGGTTTGAGACTGGGAGTGATAATGGTGGGTTCTGTCAAAGAGTTATATTTTTGTAAAGCTACAGCCATATATTTGTGGATTGAAACTTTGATTTTAATATCATTATCAAACTTAAGAGCGAGGATTTTGTCGGTGGAGTTCCTTATTTTTTTCACTTGCACACATTTTCATTGCCATGCCAACTGTTTTACTTTCTGATACGACATATTAAGTGATAAAGATAACATATTTGTTGGTTCTAAAATTCAATAATTTAAGGAAATGAACGAATTTTACCAGAATAAATTGATTTCAGGACATTTCATCTGGAGGATAGACAAGTTCACAGCAAGAATGAAAGACGCAAAAGAGAAGGATACAGTCATCACCAGCCCATACTTTAGAACTAACAAATTTGGATACACTATGAAGGTAAATTCAATGGATAAAATCAGCTATCATTCGTTTATTTTATGTAACTTCACCTCCACATTATATAGGAAATAACATTCACTACATAGTGTTGACAGCGTGGCCTACAACAGCAATCCTCCTCCTTTAGTGTATTCCTCATGAATGAGGGTCGTGGTCATTATATGGAATGAAACACACACGACTGTCTCGGCAATGTTAATGAAGTGGTTTGCCATTTCACACACTAGCTGATAATTGACAACATTTTGGATAGAGGGGAATAAAAAAATCGACCCATATCTTTTAGTTTATTTTTGGACTTGTATTTACTGAGATATAAATTTTTGAAAAAATTATTTATTTTTCCGGAAGTGACGAAACGCTGTGACCAGTTTAAAAAAAGATATCTTTGCTTTTACTTCACTTCGCTTAGTTTCCGGAAAAAAATATCAATGACTGACAGAAGAAAAAAATTAAAAATTACCTAAAATTTGCCTAAAATGAAAAACTTCAAAACAATATTTTTGTAAACAACACACAGCAAAAAGAAACAATAAAAGCGCGTTTTCGTGTGAACTTGGTGTGGCGTTATGGGACTGTGGCTTCATGGTGATCTGTGGTATTATAGAAATAAAAATAGACTTTTTAGGAAATTACTTTTGTGGTTAACTAAATGTTTTATTTTATACTCTGGATCGTGTAAGATAAAATAAAAGGTCATTGCCCTGGCACCTACAACAAGACATTTTTTTTTTGCGATAATTATCGCTTACCATAGATTGGTATCGCAAACTATCGTCCCTCGTGAAATCTTAGTACCGGCACAAAGTAGTTAAAAGGGTACAGAGGGAAAGCTTCATACAAGCGCTTCAAATAAGTACACTACTTTCGGTGTGGGCCTCACCGAAAGTAGAAGATAGAAATAAAATATGTCCATGGAAAGCTCAATAAAACTCTGTAAAAAGCAACAGATATTGCTGTAAATGCAACCAGCAAACAAAGAAACTGGCTTATTTGTATTGCAAACCCAAAGTTTGAAGAAAATAAAACATACTTAATAAAGATATTGGCGCAGTAGTTATGAATTTAGAATCTTCAAAGTGCTGTGAACTTCTGGCAACGGGACATTTTAAAAAATATTATCAAATGTGAATAAGTTTAAGCAGGTATACAATGATATATTATAATACAGATATGTTACGTTCATAGTAATTTGCGTTTTAGGTCTGTTCCGAGCAATCCAAAACTACACACATCGACAAGTTTTACTGATAAGTAAGACAAAAGATATAAAAGAGCATGCGAATGAAAGAGATAGCAATAGTTTTCAATGATTCTTCGTCAAATGTTTCTTATGCATAGAGTAACATTTTTTGTTGTAGAGAGGACACTTATTTGAAAAGAAAGTACATGGGTAAGAAATAAAACATCTTATAAAAGTAAATCATATATATTGAAATATTTAACAATTCAGTGTCGGAAAAAACTCGGAAACCTAATTGATAAAAAGATATAGATAATTGATAATAGTAATCCTCAATTATCAGTATAATGTATTATAATAGTAGAAAATCGAATTCAGTGAAACTATTTTAATGTTTATTAAATTAGTCCATTACACACATTAGATAGCTATTATAATAACGAACAATAATAAAAAACAACTGAACATTAATTTTAGGCATTGAAGTCACCATCAGTATTCGATTCTGCACTGACTAATCTATGTCCGCAGCGCACGCATCCTTGTCGCTCTCACGTCAAAACTAGAATCTCTCTTTCTTTGTCTGAACATGGCGTCAGTGAGTGAAAAATAATTGAAATATACTAAACAATCAAACTATTTTTGCATACTCACATGTGATAAGAGATCCCTTGTACTTTGTTAACTTTAGAATCATGATTGGTACACTTTCGAAATACACACGATGGCATTTTTAATATATCTTGGTAAGGACACAGGAACTTACGACGCGGTACGCTCGACGAGGCGCTTGGCGCAGACTGATTACAAGACGTTCCAATTGGGTCGTATTCGAGTCTTCACAGCGCGCGCGCCTATAACATATCTGCCTCTTGTTTATAGTATATCATTGCAGGTATATATGTAAAAAATATAAAACATTTTCCCCTAAATATCAAGTTTTATTAATATAACCCCTGACATGATTAGGTATCAAATCTAAGACATTTCTTTCTGCTTTTCAATATAAAATGTATGACTTTTTTGAAAATGTAAGTTAAACCATTCAGTCTGTTAAGCCCTAAGAGTATAAAATCAATATGTTTTATCAGCCTATAAAGTTATTATACAATACCTGACATAGCTTATGCCATAGCGATTGGTTGCTCACTCGCACCAGTGTCTATTCATTCATTCTTTTAGGAATCATAAACCTATTATATTTCCACCAGAAATAATAACTTTGTTTCAGCTGTTCAATGTTTGAGTAGGTAACAAACATCTCGACTTGCACGTATAGATGATATTTCATACTGTTGCCACAAGATTAATTTTAAACTGGGTTCACAGGGATCCCCTTACGGAATATTGTGTGAATCTATCATGGATCTATATCCACACAGTTTATATAGTATTTGGCAATATTGTTGTTATTAAAATGTCATGTCTTGATCTTGTGCAAGCAAAGAATAAACTTCTTAAGATTTTAACACTCTTTATTTTCTAGTAATAAATATAGGCAAATAAAATAAAGCAAGAAGATTTATTTCTCAAAAGGAAAAGTTGAGTAACATAAAATTTAAAATTTCTATTTTACAACTGCATCATCGGCACAGTTGACCAACTTATGGTATAATGCGGCTTCAAAAATTTGAATAATCTCAATCTTTTCGAGTTCTTTGGAGGCTGATCTGATATTTCTCAACATAGTCTTCAACCTAAAATAAAACAAATAATAAATATTAGTATAGGTATGACTGTTATTAACAAGTTCAACTGAAAATGATTCAACTTTTATGATTGCGGTATATTAACTTTGTTTTCTATTTAGTTTGTGGGTATATATTGAACATAGAGCAAGATGGAATAGCGTTATAATTTATATATAATCTAATTTATCTTTGATTTTTGTATGCCAAATGGCGCAGCATGCAGAACTGTATTTTATAATTTTAAGATTATGTACTCATGTCTGACAAAAAATAAATGAATTATGAATTTCCCACTGAAACAGTACTTTTTCCCGGAATGAAAGGTACCGTATGTCCTTCCCAGTACTTCTAACTAAAATGTGTATGCAAAATTTCAAGATTGGTTCAGTAGATAAAGTTTGAAGAGGTAAGGCTAAACTTTCCATTATGGACCGTCGAGTTGGGACTTCATATTTTTTTGGCAAAAAGGTTTAGATGTAAGAAGTAATTGTGCAAAGTTTCAAAACTCGGAGTTAATTAGATTTTTAGAAATTAATTATTAAAGTTCGTAATTTTTTGCACAAATTTTATGACGTAAGTTACTCCGGAATACGCAAAGGCGTATTTTATACAGCCATGAGGTACTTACTAGTTTTGATAAAATTTATTTTAAAGTACTTTTTTTTAACTATAGTCTATAATAAATTTGTAAATTCTATAAAAATGCTATTAAATATACAATAATATTGCACTTTAGTAATGCCTAAAAAAGGTTTGTGACAAATTTTAGGTACAAAATATAGGGTAACGAAACGCAAAGCGACGCCATTTTGTTTATAGCGTCATGTCAGCTGTCAAATTCACTATGTCAATTTAGTCATCGTCTGTTGCTCTTGCAGTTGAGATCGTTTTACGTACTCCTGTAAACATTAACAACGTTTGACTACCATGGCGTCTCCGAAGCCCCATGCTTCTGTTTCTGCTGCGTTGCCTGAAGAGTTGAGTGAAGTGCAAGTGATAGACTCTAATGAGCCGCTTGTCATGGCCTCCTCTTCGGTGTCTACAAGTAGTGCGCGAGTGATGGACTCTGTTGAGCCGCTTGTGTCCACTACGCGAGTGCAAGTGATAGACTCTAATGAGCCACTTGTGCTCCAACGATCGATCTACGATCAACCCATTGCTGGCCCCAGTGGAACGGCTGACCCTTGTGGGATAGTTGGTCCCAGTGTAACGGCTGGTTCTAGTGGTATCCCACCACCTACCGCTGGTTCTTCATCGGAGGATGAGGAGATTGGAGAGCCCACAATTTCTGGTGGCTCTACTGGAAGACTGAGGAACCCCTCCTCGGAAGAGTTAAAGTAAGTTTATAATAAAAACTATTACTTTATAGTCAACTTAAATAGGATAGATGAGAGAAGTGGTCCCAGATCAGAGAACCAATTTTATTCACATGAAAGTTATAGGCAAATCCGACTTGGCCAACCCCGACTTCACGTAGTCTTGTTTGCCCTATACTCGTAGTGTTTTTTTATAGCCGGAGGCGCGGAGGGAGTGCAGCCCCCGCCCGCTGTAAGAAAACGCAGGCACCATGCGAGCCGTAGCGGCTGAGGCTGGTCGCCGAAGGCGACCAACAAGCCGAAGCTGCGAAGGCGAGCATGAGTGCCTGTGTGTTTGTAATAAACTTGTTGATGTTTATTAAATCTAAGCATTGCATTGAGCGTGTGCTGTGCCGTGAATAGCAGGCCTTTGTTTTGCCTGCTGGCAACATTGCGCGGACGGCTTCCGGCCGTCGACATTCAGTCGTCCTTGGAACGCGCGCGCACGAGGCCGTGTCGCAGGAAATATCGCGGTGATATAGCCACCATCTTGGGTTGTTGCATTTTGAAGCCGCGCGGCGTGGCGTTAATTTTGTTTGTAATAACTGATTTGAGTTATAATTGTGAGCTTCCTTTTGTTAAATAACTATTGAACGTTCGTGTTTGTGAAAAACCCTGTTATTGTGACTGTTTCTTGTGAGATGCGAAACGTGGCTGCCTGGAGGCGCCGAATCCCGTCGCCGAGTGGAACTGCTGGAAGAAACCTACGTATTTATTCTGGGGAAGAGATCTCGGGGTAGGTTGGGTGTTTAGGGACCGCATCCACTTCCGAAGACACTCGAAGTTGGATCTGAAGATTAAGAAGATTCAGTTTGGTAAGTGGTTTGAATTTTAGTTACTTAGTTATTAGTACATAGGGTTCTATAGCTCCCTTTATAAGCTATAGTGGTAGCAGACTGCGTATAGGTTAGGTTTTAGGCTCTAGTCGGACAGACGCAGTGCCGTATATAATCTTTACCGTCGGGTATCATCGGGCTTTTTTGGGGACCTATAGGTCTCCACTTAAAATCTGGTCTTTTTCGGTGAAGAGGTTCACGGCGCTTCGTTTGTCCGGATTCTCTGCGCACATTTTCTGGTAGCAGAGCGTTGTTGTTCTGCACATTTTCTGGTAGCAGAGCGTAGTTTATCTACCCTCTATTTGTTCGTTTGTAAAAAATAATTAATTGTTTGTAAAAATTATTAGATTTTTCTTAGTTTGTTTGTATAAGAATATTTGTAACCTTTTTTGTATTTGTTTGCGGTTTGTACCGTGCGTTCCGGGTTTGTGCCATTCTCATACCTACCGCGGTTCTTCGTGTAGTTGCTTGATTTTGTTGTTTTTTATTTACCTTTTGTTATTTTTTGTTTGTGACTTGACGCGATGGCGAAGGTCTCCAATGCTAGGGCGACACTCGCCAACGAATTGAGATGGTTTGTGACGGCCGGAGGACTCCTGTCCCGGAAGGACAGGGAGGCCGCTATACTGGAAAGAGCGGATCAGCTCCGCTCACGATTGAACAACGCGGAAGCGGCCATGGCGGCGCTTACCGAAGCCGACCTTACCCCGGAGGTCTACGCAGGTCACGTGGCGGACCTGGACCAGATCCTGAGTCTGCACGATGACATCGTGGAGGCGGCGGCCGCAATAAGGGCGAGACAGGCTGGCGGACCAGCCCCTCGCACACCTGTTAGACAGGAAGGACCAGCGGTTACTGGTCGGCTCCCCACCCTTCAGCTGTCCCACTTTGGGGGTAGGATGGAGGAGTGGGTGGCATATAAAAATATGTTTGAGTCCCTGGTCGTAGCACGACAGGATTTGTCGAAGGCCCAGAAGATGGCCTACCTCCTCTCCACTCTTGAGGGTGAAGCGCGGTCGCTCATCCAGCACCTCCGGGTGGAGGACGACCAGTACGACACGGCCTGGGAGTTATTGAACTCCCGCTACCAAAACTTACGTTTGTTAGCGGATGCGCACGCCGCACAGTTGATGGCCCTGCCCAAGGTGGCCAACAGGGCACAGTTGCGCCTGCAGTTGCTCACGCCCGTTACAGTGGCCTGTAACGCGCTCCGCACACTGGGGCTGCCGGTGGACCAATGGTCCTTTTTGCTGGTGCACATTGTATTGGGCAAATTGCCCAATGACATCCGCTCGCGGTTTGAGCGCGAGAATGCGGAACGGGATAGCACCACCCTACCAACATTCACTGACTTGGTGAAGTTTTTGGAGTTTGAGGCACGGGCTGCTGAGAATACCATGACGGACTCAGCGCCATCCAGAGCGCCGGAACGTAGGCCCCAACAGGGACGGCAACCGCCACCGCGTGGAGCTGGTGTGCGGGTTGCACACACGGCAGCAGTCGCGGGGGACGCGGACTGCCTGCAATGTGGCCGGATGGGCCACAGCCTGCTGCAATGCAGGGACTGGCAGAGACTGCCAGTACAAGATCGGCGCCGCATGGCAAAGCGGTATGAACTTTGCTTTTACTGTTTGGGCAGTCACTATGCACGTGACTGTCCCAGGGCCATACCATGCAGTGCATGCCGTGGACTGCACCACGTGATGCTCTGCATGAACCGGAACGGGGATGGCCCCCGGTTGTTGAGGCAGGGGTCCCCTATGGGCGGGGGCGCTCCTGCGCGAAGCCCTCCACCATCGGACGGAGGACGCGGCTTCGCTCGTCGCACCACCCCTCGGGAGGGGGGTCGCGTACCTGCGCGGGTCTTGGCGGACCGGGACCACGCGCCCCAAGGTCATGGCCAGTATGTAGCTGGCCAGGCCCCGGATAGGGCCCCCATGGGCGGGGGCCCTAGATCGGACGTGAGAGTGGGGACACCCCCCTCCACGCGGGTTACCAATGCCCAACACATGCAGCCGCAGCGGTTTTCTCCGCCGCTGCACGAGTACCCACGGCTGGAGTACCACCCGCCGTACCATATGTATGGCCGGGCCGCGGGTTCTGCCCCCCCTCAGATGGGGATGTGCACTCGCCCGCCCGCGTAACTAGCTTGCTCCCTTGCTGGGACAGAGCCGCGGACGGTTCTGCTCCCTACCGCGGTGGTCCGCGTATGGGGTCGTGGGGGAGAAGCCATTAATTTGAGAGCTCTGTTGGACTCAGGGGCTCAAAGCAGTTTGGTTACCACTCGAGTGGCACACCAGTTAGGTTTAGTCGTGGAAGACTCGCCTGTGCCACTTCTTGGAGTTGGTGGCATACAAGTGAAGTGTCTGACGGGCCAGACACTTGTCACCTTTTCTTCGCTGAAGTCCTCCACAATGAGGATCACGACTTCGGCTATGGTAATGGATACCATTGCGGGTTGGCACCCCTCGACAGACATACCGCCGGGTGTGTTGTCTTTGGTTTCGGGTCTGGATTTGGCCGACCCCTTTGTCTTTCATCCCGGCCCAGTGGACTTGCTCCTGGGCTCGGACGTATTGGGTTGGATTTTGTTGGGTACCCAGAAAGCTCTGGGTTCGTCTTCACTGATGGCAGTGTCTACTATCTTTGGTTTCGCCCTGATGGGCCCTGTGTTTGATAATAGAACCGTGGAGGAGCCACCGGTCGTCGCATCTGCGTCCTTGGCCAAGACCATGCAAAGGTTTTGGGAGGTGGAGGAGCCACCTATGAGTTCCAGGATGGATCCGGAACACGCTGAGTGCGAAGCCCTTTTTCGATCGACCACGGAGAGGTTGCCCTCCGGTCGGTTTGTAACTAGGTTACCCTTTGTTGCCTCTCGTCCTAGCCTAGGGCAAAGTAGGGCGCTTGCGGAGAAACGACTGCTGTCCATGGAGCGACGCATGCAGCGTGACCACGTGCTTCGCGATAAATATATTGAATTTATGCGCGAGTACGAGGATTTGGGTCACATGTCTCCGGCTCGAGTTGATTGGAGCTCAACTGAGCATTATTTTTTGCCCCACCACGCGGTGGTGAAGGCCTCAACAGGCAAATTGAGGACCGTCTTCGATGGGTCCGCACCCACTTCGAACGGGGTTTCGTTGAATCTGTGTTTGCATTCGGGTCCCAAATTGCATAGGGACATAATTGACATCATCTTGAACTTTAGAAGACATCAAGTGGTTTTTGGCGCGGACATCCGGATGATGTTCCGCCAGACAGTCATACATCCTGAGGACAGGCGATTCCAATTGATACTCTGGCGTGAGCGCCCTGAGGATCCTGTGACGGTGTATGAACTCAACACAAACACGTATGGTTTGAAATCTAGTCCCTATATCGCCATCAGATCATTGCTTGAATTGGCAGAGCGGGAACGGATCCGCTTTCCCCGTGGGGCTTCCGTGCTGTCACGTGACTTGTATGTAGATGACGTGTGCACCGGAGCCCAAAGTATTGAGGAGGCCCTCCTACTGCGGGATGAATTGATTGAAATATTGAAGACAGGTGGCTACGAGCTACGTAAGTGGTTGTCCAATGAGCCTAGAGTTCTAGAAGGGATCCCGGAGGATCACCAACAGAACCCTCACCTGTTTGAGGATGTAGATGATCCCAACAGGATAGCGGTGCTGGGCATGCAGTACCAGCCGCTAACCGATATTTTTACATTCCAAGTGGACTTGGAAATACCAAAGGTCTGGACTAAGAGAACGGTGTTGTCAGTAATAGCTCGTATGTTTGATCCAAGCGGTTGGATCAGTCCAGTAATATTCTCTGCGAAGTGTCTTCTTCAGAGACTTTGGACTTTGGGCGTCTCGTGGGACGAGCCGCTGTTTGGTCCTCCATTGGATGATTGGCTCGAGTTGTTTTCATCGATTAAGGAAGTCAATCGGATTGCCTTGCCTCGTCGAATATTGCCCCCGGGAAATATCGAGCCAGCCTGCATGGCTTTTGTGACGCGTCGGAGCGAGGCTACGCCGCGTCAGTCTATATGCGGACAGTTGACGCCGATGGCCGGGTCAATGTCTCGCTTTTGTTAGGGAAGAGCAAGGTCGCCCCCATCAGGACTAGGCTGACTATTCCCAAGCTTGAGTTGAGTGGAGCTCACCTTCTCTCTAAATTGTTGCATCACGTTGCATGTGAGCTGGCGGCCACGGTCGAGATACGGGACATCTTCGCCTGGTCGGATAGCCAGGTCGCGCTTGCATGGTTGCGCGCGGCCCCACATACCTTGGAGGTTTTTGTGGGAAATCGGGTTTCCCAAATCCAGAATATCGGAATTGATATAACATGGAGACATGTGCCGGGAGAGCTTAACCCAGCGGACTGTGCTTCCCGAGGTTGTACGGCACCAGAATTGGTGTCACACCCGCTCTGGTGGGGCCCAGAGTGGCTGATGGGATCAGAAACTTCTTGGCCTGTCTGTCAGACAGATGTTACCTCTTTGAGTTTGACTGGGCTCCGTGTACATGCTGTAGTCGCTGAGACGACGTCGGAGCCGGATTGGCTACTTGCTCGGTATAGTAGCTTGGATAAGCTTCTGGGTGTTACCAGTTGGATTAAGCGTTTCATACATAATTGTAGAAACCCACAGGCAAAGCGGTTGGAGCCGATTGCAGGTGCAGAAGAGCGCCGGAGCGCATTGTTGCATTGGGTCCGTGTCGTGCAGACCGGACGGTTTGAGTCAGAGCTTCGTATTTTGCGCGACGGACGCGCTAAGTTGAAGGGCGCGGTCGCTCGTTTGAACCCGTACATCGACTCGGATGGGCTTCTTCGGGTTGGAGGCAGGCTCCGGAAGGCGGATCTTCCATATGAGACTCGCCATCCTCTGTTGTTGCCCAAGGGCGGACCCTTGGTGCAGCTTTTGGTGTCTGATCGACACATTCGTAACGCCCATGCTGGGTGCAATGCTTTGTTGGCTATTTTGCAACGCGAATTTTGGATATTGTCTGCCCGAAGAGCAATCCGTAGTGTTCTGTTTCGATGTATTGCATGTTATAGGTTGAAGGCATCCACGATGCAACCACAGATGGGTGATTTGCCCGCTGATCGAATCCGACCTTCGAGACCGTTTGACGGCGTTGGAACCGATTTTGCCGGTCCCTTTTCGATCAAGGCTTCTCCCTTTCGTAATGCCCGTATTGTGAAGGGCTATTTGTGTGTATTTGTTTGTTTGGCCACCAAGGCTGTCCATTTGGAGGTGGTATCGGCTCTGACTACGGGGGCCTTCGTCGCCGCGTTGGATCGCTTTGTTTCGCGTCGAGGTCTACCTTCCCTTATTAGGTCTGATAATGGCACAAACTATAAGGGAACTGTAAATTATCTTAAGGATGTTTCTGTGTTTATTGATAAAAATTGTACTAGTTTAAGTCAAATTGCTGCTCAAAGGGGAATAACCTGGAAGTTTAGTCCCCCAAGTTGCCCCCATTGGGGAGGGATTTTTGAAGCGGCTGTGAAATCCGCAAAGACCCACCTCCGCCGCATTATCGGAGAAACGGCTCTAACTTTTGAAGAGCTGGCCACAGTGTTTTGTAAAGTTGAGGCGGTCCTCAACTCTCGTCCTCTCTGTCCGCTATCTCCAGATCCAAATGACTTGGAAGCTCTCACCCCTGGTCATTTTTTGGTGGGAGGGCCTTTGAATGCCCTGCCCGAATACCCGTGGAAGGACGAACGCGTATATCGGTTGTCGCGTTTTCAAATGTTGCAGCAAATGAGCCAGGACTTTTGGCGTCGCTGGTCGCTTGAATATTTGCATTTGCTGCAGCAAAGAGTGAAGTGGACAGACAGGACTGAGCCTCCCAGGGAGGGTGATTTAGTATTGTTAAAAGAGGCAAATTTGCCCTCATTGCTTTGGCGACGAGCTCGCATATTACGTTTGATTCTTGGCGGAGATGGCACTCCGCGTGTGGCTGAGGTGTTAGTCGACGGTTCGATTTTAAGGAGAGCTGTGACCTCTCTCGCCCGCCTTCCCGTAGAGTAAGCTAGCGGTCTGCTTTTCAGACCGGGACGGGGGGATGTTTGTAATAAACTTGTTGATGTTTATTAAATCTAAGCATTGCATTGAGCGTGTGCTGTGCCGTGAATAGCAGGCCTTTGTTTTGCCTGCTGGCAACATTGCGCGGACGGCTTCCGGCCGTCGACATTCAGTCGTCCTTGGAACGCGCGCGCACGAGGCCGTGTCGCAGGAAATATCGCAGTGATATAGCCACCATCTTGGGTTGTTGCATTTTGAAGCCGCGCGGCGTGGCGTTAATTTTGTTTGTAATAACTGATTTGAGTTATAATTATGAGCTTCCTTTTGTTAAATAACTATTGAACGTTCGTGTTTGTGAAAAACCCTGTTATTGTGACTGTTTCTTGTGAGATGCGAAACGTGGCTGCCTGGAGGCGCCGAATCCCGTCGCCGAGTGGAACTGCTGGAAGAAACCTACGTATTTATTCTGGGGAAGAGATCTCGGGGTAGGTTGGGTGTTTAGGGACCGCATCCACTTCCGAAGACACTCGAAGTTGGATCTGAAGATTAAGAAGATTCAGTTTGGTAAGTGGTTTGAATTTTAGTTACTTAGTTATTAGTACATAGGGTTCTATAGCTCCCTTTATAAGCTATAGTGGTAGCAGACTGCGTATAGGTTAGGTTTTAGGCTCTAGTCGGACAGACGCAGTGCCGTATATAATCTTTACCGTCGGGTATCATCGGGCTTTTTTGGGGACCTATAGGTCTCCACTTAAAATCTGGTCTTTTTCGGTGAAGAGGTTCACGGCGCTTCGTTTGTCCGGATTCTCTGCGCACATTTTCTGGTAGCAGAGCGTAGTTGTTCTGCACACTGTGTTTTCTTACGCAAGGGCGGAGGGGCTGCACTTCCCGCAGCGCCGGAGATGTCACGTTTCGAAATATCTGTAGAGAAAATTTGGCATGAAATAATATAATGGTAATACTTAGGCTTACTAGTTTATAGTTAGGTTTATTTACATTGTTATTTATTAGTTTTGTATTTGTTTTAGATCTATGTGGAACTGGAAGAAGATTTTCTCCAAGCTGGGAACACATGAACAATGCATCCAGTTTGCTGAGGAGAAGGGACTTGTGTTAAAAGAAAAACAATGCGGTTATCACCGAAGAAAAATGGCTTTTACACCTGAAGTGGGGCAATTGGGAAAATTCAGATGCCGCAAAAGCAACTGCAGGGCTAAAAGTTTTAGCCGTGCCACTGGGACGTGGTTTGAAAATGCACGGCTGCCCCTCACATTAATTTTTCAAATCATGTATGCATTTTGTGAGGGCTCACATACAACCAAGCAAGAAAAGAGTTGGCTGATGAGGATGGAACTGTACTATCAGTAAGAACTGTATCTGATTGGTACAATTATTGTCGAGAGACAATTGTTGTGTATGAGCTCGAAAACCAAAAGGCCCAAACAAAAATAGGGGGCCCTAATAAAATTGTACAAATAGATGAATCTAAATTTGGAAGAAGAAAGTACAATCGAGGGAGACATATTGAAGGCCACTGGGTTATCGGAATGATAGAAGACGGAAATGACGATTTGCGGCTGGAAGTGTGTCCTGACAATGAACGTTCTGCAGAAGTATTGGTGCCACTTATAAAAAAACATGTTCAGGAAGGCTCCATTATACATACAGATTTTTGGAAAGCCTATCTGACCCTTCCTGAGCATGGATATATTCACAAGAGGGTGAATCATAGCGACCCAATAAATAAATTTGTGGCACCAGATGGGACACACACCCAGCGTATTGAAAGTCAGTGGCGTGGGCTCAAGCAAAAATTCAGACAGCAGCATCATAAACATAGTTTTACGGATTGGTTGTGTGAATACTCTTGGCGAAGAAAAATAAGGATCCATAACTTGGATCCTTACGAAGAGTTATTAAAGGCTATTAAATATGTTTATAAAGTAGAATAAATTTATTTGTGTACATTTTTGGTTTTATTTTTGAAGTTTAAGCTTAAAAATGACTTACCTAACCTAACCTAACCTCAAAACTTTAATCATTAATATCTCAGTAATTATTAGGTTCCGAGGGGGGAGGGTGGTATTGGGGGGTAGCCCCCTCCCCCCTCCCCCCCTTTCAACCCTTAATTCAACGGTCCATAATGGAAACTTTTACCAGTTTTACTAAAACTGAAGCTAATATTAGCTTATATACCCATTTTATACATTTTATACTTATATCACTAAAAGTATGGAGCATCAGTTGTCAACAGTAACCAAAATGTATAAAATGTATTTTTTTTAGTAGCTCGACATTACTCAAAATAGTCAGATGTAGCAACAAAGTAGCTAAAGTGGCAATACTGAAAGCGAATCGGGAAGTAATCAATGTCATCTGTCAACTGCCAAACAATCTTTATTGAAGTTTTATACTTTTTTTGCGGGTGATGATGTGGGCAAAGAAATAACGAATCTAAACTGGTCGAGATGTGACGTCACACACAGGTTTTTCAATTTTATTTTTTTTCCCCGTAAATACTGAATTTAAAATTCTTAAATTATTTTTCCCGTACTCCACAAGAGGTAATCTAGAAATGGTATTTTTATTTTGACTATTTATTTTTTTGTCGTATCGTCAGTTATCAACCAGAGTGCAGGTTTCCTGACGATGATGTTCTCCTTCACCGGAAGCAAGTGGTGGTAGATGAAAACTACCACACATGATTCAATATGATATACAAACCCATATAGCACCGCCGGAATTTGAACCTGGGACCTTTGCAGCCACACCCCGGACACTCCATACAACGCTCGCAAATTTACTACTACATAGTCAAAAGACGTTTGTACACGCGCAAATGTGTGTGTGAAATTTAGTAAGACTGCTTGCGAGTCGTGGTTATCAAACAAAACAGCGGCGCGAAAAGCCCTCATTCAGCCCGTGCCAGTGATGTCTACAACGAAGTGCGGGGTGGTAGTGGGGTATTTGAAATGAGTGCGGGGCGGTGAGTGGCCGTTCTGTACGTTAGTACTATTATTTATTCTGTGGCCCTACCACTCGGCCACCACCGCTTCAACACATCAACAACCCTAGTCTTTTGTCTGATCCATTGCTTTTTTTTTATTTCCAGGCAGAATTGAACCTGAACGGCATCGGGCGTTGGAAAGGCCGCCACGTCACGTGCACGGCGCGGCTGGTCGGCGGGCCGTACGACTCGCTGCTGGAGTGGCCGTGCGACCTCACTGTTAATATTGCTCTGAAGGACCAGCCGAACAATAGGAACCAGGTAAATGTTCAGTCTATAAGCCAGTGCCGGATTAGCCATATAGCTGAAGGCAGTAAATGTAACAAAAATAATCTGATTGATCGTATGATGATTATTTATTTACATTACCTACAGCATACCACTTGGTATCATCAACTTTCTACAACTAAAACGGCCACATGTCTCATCTCTGTCCTCGGCCAAGATTGTGGTCAAAAGCAAACCCATCCTTTATAATTAAAAAAAAAACCTGGATCAGATTCCGATTTGTCAATGTGGCCATAAGACCCCTGTTCAGTTTTAGACTCTTAGTGCCCTTTGTGCGTGAGGAGACTCGACAGCTACTCCAAACTTTATTCACCTCCATCTAAATTTTTAATATTACACTATGAGAGAACTTCAGCTATCCTCAACGCCTGTCTTACCTTCCACAGGCAATGGACATAGTAAAAAGCCTGCAAGTCCGTCGGAAGACGTCCCCCAGCCTCGACCACGACACAGAGGACGAGACTACAAAGTCTACGGAAGCGCTGGACAAGACCGTGGTACAACTCAAGCGGCAGTACGTCTTCTTCCCACACACAAGTATGGACAAGCTGGAGTATGTGAAGAATGATGTCATGTTCTTAGAGTTTGTCGTGCTGCAATAGAAGTTAGCCGTCATAAGACTTGGGACGCACGGCAGGTGTAATGTTTCTATACTGTACAAAACATCTGGCTGGACCATAAAGTAAGAAGAAGAATATATATAAAGAATTTTTTTTTCTATATCAAATTTTTATGTCTATGGGCTGGCTTCCGTCACGGAATTCGAATTTTGAATCCAGCCAAGCCGCGCGAATAGGTAGAGGTATTTTTTTACTATCAAAAATTGATTATCAGTGAGCCCACTATTCAGCTAAGCGTGGCCTTCGAGTCTCACGACTCTTGGCTCTGTCTACCCCGTAAGGGATAAAGACGTGATTCTATGTATGTATGTAAAAATTGATTAACGAATCACATGACACAGTTCTTTTTAATATAAATGTTTATTTTGTATTGTAAATTTTATGATGTTATTACTAGGTTTTGTAATGTACTACTTCTACGAAAATAAAACGCACAGTAATAAATATTTTTCTTATTTAACATTTTTTTTCTTTTTCATTGATTCCGCTGTACGAAGTTCTAATTTTTTCCATTAGGTTTTCCCACTCACAGAATTCGTAAAAAAAATATTTCTGTAGAAAGTAAGAAAAATACTAATGTACCTATTTCATTGTTTTTTCACTCAGATTTTTTTACATGTACGTTTTTTTTAAAGTACTAGAAATAGAAATACCTCACCGCCTCACCGCAGTACATTTTTAACTTTCGCATCTGGCAACACTGTCGACTGAGGTGGCGGAGGGCGTGGCGTGGTGGCGGCACGGGGTAATGTTGCCAACTTATTTATTTTGCAGCTAGATTTATTTATTTGAACGTCTTTAGAAAAAAACATGTAAATGGCGGACTTAAAGCCAGAGGCTTTTTATATCAGTCAACTAAGAGGTGATGCAGGGAGAAAAGATAAATATTTTTCTAAATATAACCCCAGAAATATATTTTTTTAAATAGGATCAGAATAAACACAAATATTATACACACACTGATAATACTGACCTACTTGACAATATAAAAAATTGCATCTTGTTCATGATAAGAACACACACACACATAACTCTGTCCCTTTCCACCACTGGAAGATTTAATTTTATCATCCGTGGCCGGTTTACAAGCAACATTTTGCTTGCCTGTCATATTTGTTGTCTTGTCATAGTTGTCATCTTTAGTAAAAAATATGTTTTACTGTTTTAAGTGCATAAAATATTAATTAAAATGGTAAAATGTATTGTGTGGGAGAGAATTATATTAATAAGAAACACTGGAAGTGAATATAATTTTTTAATAAAATTCTTATGTTGTTTGAATAATTCTCTCCCCGCGTCGCTGTTTCCCGACAAATATAATTTAGGGGTTTTCAAGGAAAGAATAAATAGGCAGCAATAAGCTCATCTTAGCTTCCCATCAGGCAAGATTGAGGTTAAACGCACTCAAATCTCTAATAAAAAATAAATAAAAAAATATTCCTGGAATATCTTTCCATATATAATATACAATTTCTTGTTAAGTTTGAAACAATGAGCATTATTAGACTTTTGAATGCTATTTAACAATTGTCATTATTTTTTTTTATAAAGTAGTGTATTAATATAATTATAACCCTTTGATAAGAAATAGATACTATTAGATACGCTGAAAGAGATATGCTGTAAATTAAAGCCTAGGATGCCACATGGTATACATTTATCATTTAATATACTGCTTAACATTATTACTTTTACACAAAACAAAAGATAATGTCTCAAGCATGAACCACACGGATGGAATCACGTGCATCCAATGTGACCTTGCTTGATGCCATCCGTCTAGACGAATGATGTCCATCCTCTTGTTTATATAATATATCATTGATGTCCAATGATATATTATAATACAGATATGTTACGTTCATAGTAATTTGCGTTTTAGGTCTGTTCCTCAGGTCTGTTCCGAGCAATCCAAAACTACACACATCGACAAGTTTTACTGATAAGTAAGACAAAAGATACAAAAGAGCATGCGAATGAAAGAGATAGCAATAGTTTTCAATGATTCCTCGTCAAATGTTTCTTATGCATAGAGTAACATTTTTTGTTGTAGAGAGGACACTTATTTGAAAAGAAAGTACATGGGTAAGAAATAAAACATCTTAAAAAAGTAAATCATATATATTGAAATTTTTAACAATTCAGTGTCGGAAAAAACTCGGAAACCTAATTGATAAAAAGAAAAACAATAGTAATCCTCAATTATCAGTATAATGTATTATAATAGTAGAAAATCGAATTCAGTGAAACTATTTTAATGTTTATTAAATTAGTCCATTACACACATTAGATAGCTATTATAATAACGAACAATAATAAAAAAACAAATGAACATTAATTTTAGGCATTGAAGTCACCATCAGTATTCGATTCTGCACTAACTAATCTATGTCCGCAGCGCACGTGTTGAGGCCATCAGCCCCCAATTTTTTATACTTTCCTTTTTTCTCAACAAATTCGATGGCAAGGCAACTTGATATCGCTGTCCCCTTTAGCGGGCAAATGAGGGAGCGAGATAGAATCGACTTGCCCTCCCCGGAACATCGCAGATTGTCACAATTTAGTCTCGCATTGTATGTCATTGTGATTTGGCGTGTGTCCTGCGCCTCCGTGCCGCGCGCGCCCGTTACGAGATTCGCCGCAGATCTTCCAGGATATTCCGAAGAAACTACATGTTCTCCGAAGAAATCTGGTGATCACCAGGAGAAGCTTTCAGCCAGCGAGCGAGGTAAGCGATTATCGAGCCCCCTGTCGAATTGCCGAATTTGTTGAACTTCTACCTTTCATATATTCACATATAGGCCGTTTAACCGAGGTCTTCTCCGAGCCCAAGGTATACCTTCAGGTCCTCATATCGCAAAAAGGAGTCAGTCTATTCTACACGACTGCCACTCCATAATTTGGTCCTTTACGAGCGGATTTGTCCAGCTTTTAATATTATATGTACTTTCGCCTCGGCGTTAGTGCCACGAACCGCCATCTTGTTAATTGCATTTTGCTAATTCACCTTCCATATACTTTCTTATAGTAATTTCCAATAATGGCTTCTAACAAACTCGAAGCCAAATTAAAACAACTCATTGCCAAAAAAGAAGCTATTTATGAACGAATTAATCGTTTATACGATATAAGCAAAGGCATTTCCAATTACGATTATCGTTCGAATGAGCCATTTCTAGCCCAATCTGAGACTATCAGCGAACTTTATGACAAATTTGAAGTAATCATAGAACATATTAATGAGTTGAACTTTGAACTGAAAGAAACCCCACCTGATTACGCGGCTTTAAACTCGTTCGAAGAATTATATTCAGCGATTAAATACAAACGTAATCTAATTTTAGCCAGAGATAAGACTAACGTTGGCGTGTCACTTAAGAAAGGCCCTATAAAATTACCACCTATACAGATACCTTCCTTTGATGGTAAAATTGAAAATTGGCCGATATTTTACGAAATATTTCGTAGTAATATTCACGAAAACGCAGATCTGACGGACTCGCAGCGTGTCCAATATCTCATGGGCAAACTTACCCACAGTGCTTTAAAATTAACTGCAGGTATTGTTCCCACGGGAGAAACTTATAATACAATTTGGGATTCTCTCGTTAAGAAGTACCAAGATAATCGCACTTTAGGTATTCATTATTTAAACAACATTTTGGACATTAAAAATTGTGTCAATAATACCGCTAGCTTAAACACTTTTATTGAAAAATATTCGGCGTCTATTGCAGCGCTCAAGCAGCTAAAGATACCTAAATTATTGGACTTTATGTTATTACATTGTGGTCTACGAAAGGTTGACTCTCAAACAGCCCAGCTATTCGAAACACATATTAGTGGAAAGGAATTGCCGTCTTATACAGAATTTATATCTTTTATACAAGATCATATAAAGGCACGCGAAAGATCACATACTAATAATTGTTCGCGGTTTGAAACGCGAGTGACAAATTCCACTAATACTTCAAAAACTTTCATATCAAATAGCGCGCCACGGTGTGAAATAGAAACGCCCTGCCCAATATGCGCAGGCGAAAAACATCCATTGTTTAGGTGTGAGCAATTTAAAAATATGAGTACACCGCAAATTCGTTTCGATTTTATTAAGTCAAAGCGTGCCTGTATTAACTGCTTAAGCCTAACCCACACATTGAATAAATGCAAGTCGCGTTCGACATGCAAGTTTTGTAAAAAACAGTACCATTCATTGTTGCATTTCTCTGAGAACAATAAGCAGGACTCAACGCCAAGCGACGGCAAACCGGTTTGTTATCTAGCAGACGCCACGCAGTCTGCGCGCACTCAGCCTTCGCCGCCAGTAGAAAATACCACTTCTGTGACGTTAAACACAGGAATGCGGAATTCAAATTATGTTTTATTGTCGACGGCTCAAGTGTATGCGACTCACAACAATGGTCATGACAAAATTGTGGTCAGGTGTTTGATAGATAGTGCGTCTCAGAATAATTTAATAACTTTGAATTGTTGTAAGCGCTTGAACTTACCTATAGTTAAGCTACATAACTCATCGTTACAGGGTGTTGGAATGTCCACGCAGCTAGTGCATGGTTATATACATATAACAATAGAATCGCGCGTTAACCCCGAAGATAAATATTATATTCATGCGTTAGTGGTAGATTGCATCACAGGTAAGCTACCCGCGA
This sequence comes from Ephestia elutella, assembly GCA_018467065.1. Classification (NCBI taxonomy): domain Eukaryota; kingdom Metazoa; phylum Arthropoda; class Insecta; order Lepidoptera; family Pyralidae; genus Ephestia; species Ephestia elutella. The sequence continues at coordinate 19,032,550 of CM031577.1, read as the reverse complement.
ATTATATTGAATTAAATGACGACATGTCATATATAAATAAATTACCACTAGCCGATTTAACTTGGAATGTGCCGGGAAATATTGACATTATTCTCGGCGCGCAACTTTTTCCATATATTTATTTAGGTAATATGATTGAGTCGGGCAGTAGCGCCCCCCCAGCTGTCCTGACTAGCTTCGGTTACGTACTGATGGGAGGTGCGGCAGGTCATTGTGACTCGTTTTCTCAATCTTCCTCGTTTACCGCGCTGACTAATACTGACATTGAGTCGGGTTTACAGAAGTTCTTTGAATTGGAGGAAGTACCATTTTCACGGCTTATTAGTCCATCCGAAAAAGAGTGCGAAGATATTTTTTGTTCTTCCGTCACGTTTAAAGACAGTAGGTATTTTGTTGACCTACCCTTTTCGCGGAACCCCTCTGAGTTGGGCAATTCTCGTGCAGTCGCCCACCGCCGCCTGTTGGCCCTCGAACGTAAATTTGCGCACGTACCAACCCTACGCGAAAATTATAATAAAACCATCACCGACTATATATCTCAGGGTTATTTATCGGAAGTACCTGATTCTGAATTAACAGAACAGGGCTATTACATACCGCACCATGCGGTCATTAGGCCCGACAAAGATAGTATTCGTGTGGTTTTGGACGCCAGCGCTAAGACGCACTCAGGGTTGTCACTCAATGACATTTTACATGTCGGGCCGAATTTACAGGCCGACTTATTTTTGTTATTACTTGATTTTCGTACGTTTCCCATAGCTATGACCGCAGATATTAAACAGATGTTTTTAAGAATCGGTGTTAATCCGCATTACCGCGAATACTTGCGAATTTTGTTCCGCTTCAATAAGAATGAGCCTATTCGCACCTTTAATTTCAACCGCGTGCCTTTTGGGTTGGCGTCTAGCCCTTACTTAGCCATGCGCACACTACGCCATCTGGCGTGTGAGCATAGCGACCGCTTTCCGGACGCATCCAAATTGGTAGAAACCCAGTTTTATATGGATGATTATGTTTATTCTGTTCCTGATGAACAAACCGCTATAAAGTTGTCACACAACTTAATTGATTTATTTAAATTAGGTTCCTTCGACCTTGTCAAATGGGCCAGCAATTTACCCGCTTTGTTAGAGACCCTCCCTGCGTCTCACCGCTTATCAGTAAATTTTTCTAGTATGGATAACAATATTAACAATTTTAAAATCCTTGGTTTAACCTGGGAGCCCGCTGAAGATACTTTTTCTTTGACAACCAGCCCGGTGGACAGTAAATGTACAAAACGCACCATTTTATCATTAATTGCTCGCTTATTCGACGTACTTGGCCTTGTAGCGCCAGTCGTTTTGTACGCTCAAATACTTATTAAAGAACTTTGGTTAGCCAAGATAGATTGGGATGATGTACCTCCGCAGCCAATCATAGACCGCTTCACTGCTTTAGCACGGGATTTTCCCGCACTATCTGCTCTTAAAATCCCACGTCATGTTGGAGTTTTTGCAGAATCTGTCGTAAACATTGTGGCCTTTTGTGATGCTAGCTTTAGTGGCTATGGTTGCTGTGTATATTTACACATTTCTGATACTCAAGGTAATATAACGGTCCGCCTTCTTTGTGCGAAATCCAAGGTTTCCCCCGCTAAAGTAACAACACTAGCTCGGTTAGAACTCGTTGCTGCTTTGTTGCTGTCTAAACTTGTTAAGGTTGTCAGAGAGAAGCTTTCTGCCCGCATTCCGATTGCCGGTACTTATGCGTTTTCGGATTCCACTATTGCGCTCTCGTGGATCCATTCTGCCCCTCATAGGTGGTCTATATTTGTTAGCAACCGTATTGCAAAAATTCAGGAAAATTTACCTGCCGCTTGTTTTAATCACGTATCAGGGAAAGAGAATCCTAGCGATTGTCTTTCACGTGGCATGCTGCCTTCAGAGTTAATTGTACATTCCTTATATTATAACGGCCCGTCCTGGCTTCGTCAGCCTATAAATGAATGGCCATTGAAATTTGTTCCGACGGAATGTGAGACATTACCGGAACTGAAATCTAAAACCTTTGTTGTTGAGGCTTCCCGTGCGGAACCACATATTATGGACACCTTAGTCAGCCGCGTGTGTTCATGGAACAAATTATTACGCGTATTTCTATATATTCTTAAATTCACAAAAAGATTGAGTGGTCGTAACGCTGTTGAAAATATTCAAACCGCTGAAAATTTCATTATCAGAATCGTTCAAAACATTCATTTTTCTACAGAATTAGATTTAATTAAATCTGGCAAACTTCCATCTAAAAGGTTGCGCAGTTTGTCCATATTTGTTGACGATCACGGAATCTTGCGCATCGGAGGCCGACTTTCCAAATCGGACCTACCCTACGAAGCGAAGCATCCCGCTTTGTTGCCCAAACGCGCCCGCATAGTTGATTTAATTATCGATCATTACCATAACACTTATTGCCATACCGGTCCTGGGCTATTAATGTCCATCATAAGGCAGCGATTTTGGATATTGGATGGTAGGACAGTCATTCGCTCGCGTTGTCGCAAATGTAATACTTGCTTTCGTATTAAGCCTACTCACCCGACACCCAGAATGGCTGATCTGCCTGAGTATCGCGTGCGTGACGCTAAAGCCTTTGTACACACTGGGGTTGATTTAGCGGGTCCTATTGCATACATACCTATGCGTCGCCGAGGCCAACGCTCGCTGAAGGTCTACATTTGCTTGTTCATATGTCTAGTCACTAAGGCTATTCATATAGAATTAGTTTCGGATCTCACATCCGTAGCTTTTCTTGCAGCTTTGAAGAGATTTATGTCCCGCCGTGGTCCAGTGTCTGTCATGTACTCGGACAACGGGACCAATTTCGTTGGCGCTAAGGCCCGGCTGAACGAAATTTACTCTTTTTATTAAACTCGCGCATTCAGACCGACATTAAAGAAGAACTTCTGAAGTGTCGAATTGAGTGGAAGACGTTACCGCCCCGAGCTCCGCACTTCGGAGGAATTTGGGAGTCCAACATCAAAGGTATCAAAGCGCACTTGTACCGAGTGATAGGAAGGCAGCTTCTCACTTATGAGGAGCTCTTAACTGTCCTCGTACAGATAGAATGTCTTTTGAACTCACGGCCTCTTAGTGTTTTATCATCTGATCCGCATCCTGACGTTCTCACGCCGGCTCATTTTTTAATGTCCAGTCCCATTACTTATTTACCTTCTTCTGAATTAACAGAGGAAAGTATGAATTTGACAAAGCGTAAAAAACTTTTGGATCAACTCGTGTTATCATATTGGAAAAAGTGGCGTATTGAATACCTGCATACGCTGCAAGTCCGTCAGAAATGGTGCACTCACGATCGTCCCATAGAGATAGGCACTGTCGTTCCCTTGGGTCAAGATAACGTACCGCCCTTGACTTGGCCATTGGGTGTCATAAAGGAGGTGTTTCCTGGATCGGATGGTATAATTCGTGTGGCTTTAGTCAAGACTGTGTCAGGCACATATAAGCGTCCTGTCACAAAGCTGTATCCTTTGCCTACCCAATAATCAACCGCAACTTAATCAAACCGCAATTTAATCAAACCGCAATTTAATTAAACCGCTTATTTACTCATAATTTCTACCGTAGATATCGATTCGCTGATATTCTCAGACCGCTATTACCTCTAATCTAACCTCCTAGCTTAATCTATCTTATCTTATCTAATCTATCCACCTAGCTTCTTGTCTATATTTTAATTTGAAAGCTCTGGACCTTTCAAGGCGGGGAGCTATGTTGAGGCCATCAGCCTCCAATTTTTTATACTTTCCTTTTTTCTCAACAAATTCGATGGCAAGGCAACTTGATATCGCTGTCCCCTTTAGCGGGCAAATGAGGGAGCGAGATAGAATCGACTTGCCCTCCCCGGAACATCGCAGATTGTCACAATTTAGTCTCGCATTGTATGTCATTGTGATTTGGCGTGTGTCCTGCGCCTCCGTGCCGCGCGCGCCCGTTACGAGATTCGCCGCAGATCTTCCAGGATATTCCGAAGAAACTACATGTTCTCCGAAGAAATCTGGTGATCACCAGGAGAAGCTTTCAGCCAGCGAGCGAGGTAAGCGATTATCGAACCCCCTGTCGAATTGCCGAATTTGTTGAACTTCTACCTTTCATATATTCACATATAGGCCGTTTAACCGAGGTCTTCTCCGAGCCCAAGGTATACCTTCAGGTCCTCATACCGCAAAAAGGAGTCAGTCTATTCTACACGACTGCCACTCCAGCACGCATCCTTGTCGCTCTCACGTCAAAACTAGAATCTCTCTTTCTTTGTCTGAACATGGCGTCAGTGATTAGATTATTTGGTAAAATAATTGAAATATACTAAATAATCAAACTATTTTTGCATACTCACATGTGATAAGAGATCCCTTGTACTTTGTTTACTTTAGAATCATATCTGGTACACTTTCGAAACACACACGATGGCATTTTTAATATATTTTGGTAAGGACACAGGAACTTACGACGCGGTACGCTCGACGAGGCGCTTGGCGCAGACTGATTACAAGACGTCCCAATTGGGACGTATTCGAGTCTTCACAGCGCGCGTGCCTATAACATATCTGCCTCTTGTTTATATAATATATCATTGATGTCCATCAAATTTCGATTTGACTTTCATCGACCTGTGATTGTGGACGCGTGATGCCATCCGATGATGGAGCGCGCGGATGGCATCCATCTAGCCGGCCGATGGACATCCCACCATAGACAGTTGCGCAATGACAGGCAGTAGGTGCGCACGTATGCAAAATGTCGTCCGCAAATAAAAGCCACGAATGCGCAACTATCTTAGAATTAATAGATCTCTACAGAGATTTACCAAATTTAGAGCCATATTTATAACACCACTAGCTTTTGCCCGCGGCTTCGCCCGCGTGAATTTCCCATGGGAACTGTGCTTTTTCCCGGGATGAAACGTACCCTATGTCCTTCTCCGTACTTCCAGCTATGTGTATGCGAAGTAAATAAATTTCAGGAAGATTGGTTCAGTAGATAAAGCGTGAAGAGGTAACAAACAAACTCACTTTCGCATTTATAATATTAGTTGGGATATGTGAATACATGATTTCACGCCAGACCAGAAGACGACTCGCGACTGATTCTCTAGCGTGATGGCGCATCCGTGTAGCCGAAACACAATTTGCGGATGGCAACACAGCTCCCTCCAAGGTCACCTTGGATGGGAGGCGTGATTCCATCCGTGTGGTTCATGCTTCAAAAACAACGTGTATCGACATGATCCCGGCGACTGACATCCCACGCTGCTCGCTGCTCCAATCACAGCACACCACTAGTGAGGTCCCGTGTTTATAGGGATGGGCAATCTTCTATCTTCCTGTCTAACAGTATGTACCTACTAAAGTAATTTTATAATTTCGTAAATAGCACAGATCATTTGACAGATCTAATACTTATTTCACTTGTTTACTATGCGTGTCAGGGCAAATACGATTTTTTTTAAAAATGTCTTTATCTTTCTAACTGGCAACTTTTTGAAAAATCTAGCACTTTTATTTTCACTGAGTTGGCAATACCTAGTAGCGATCGGGCGGGCGGGCGGGCGCTAGTGTTGCCGGATAATCGACAATCAATTAATCGATTGTGTCGATACCATTGATTTATGATTTAATAGATAGATTGATAGTATCGATATCTGGTTCGTGACTATACTATCGATTATAATTTGCAATAACTAGCAATTAAATCGATTATATCGATAGTATCATTTTTTTTCCCTTGCCATTTGTGTCCTACTACTGGGCAAAAGCCTCCGATCCGAACTCCGATCGAATTTGAAGAGTTGGCCAAGATCCACTTTGGGGTCACTGAGCTAGCGGAGTAAGTAGTAAGTAATATATTACTCTTGATTATTTCTTTCACTTTTGTTTTATCGATAATCGATTTGCAATTGATTATTTGCGATAAGGCCGCCTTGTACATTAGCCTTTAAGACACATTGTACTTCTTTTATATTCATGGTACAATAAAGAGTTACTTGCTTACTTATCCGGCAACACTAGCGGGCGCGCGCGTTCAGTTCTGCACTGTTAAGCGTTGCAGGACTATCGATAGTTTGACTAAAGCATAGTTTAGGCATGGATAGGCAAATTTTGAGTTTCCGTGTAACACCCTAGACCTCATCTATGCTTCCCATCAGGCAAGATTTGTGCGATTTGTGTGATTGAGTGCGTTTGAACTCACAAACGCACTCAAATCTCTTAAATAAAAATAAAATATAGTTGACCTTGAAAATAGTCATACTATCGATAGGCCTTTCAATAGTATAGTATTGAAAACCAATACTATCGATAGTTTTGGTTATCATCTAAAGTATTGCAAACTATTGGCTATCAAAATTTGGCTATTGAGTGACTATTTTTCAAGGTCACACACAGATACAACACAATACTATTGACACTAGCTATACTAGCTAGCACCAGTGTTGCCATTGTGCACCGTAATTAAGGTAGATGCACCGTATTTTAGTGCCGTTTACCGTATTAAATTTTGATATTTTCGACAATTTTCATACAATCACCGTAATTTTAACATTAGGACTTTCATACAAACTCCGTATTTTTTTTTTAAATATTGACGTTTTGTATGACGGACACCGTAATTTTCAAATCATGCTACCATTGAATTATAATAAATAAATAAATAAATGGTATAATCGTTCGTTGCATGCTACCGTAATTTGAATTCTGTACATGGCAACACTGGCTAGCACTAGCACTAGCACGCCGTCGTCGTCTGGCTGGTCGACCGGCCCGCCATTGTTTGTTTGTTATACTTGTTCATTTTGTGCATTTTGTGTTTTCGACGAACTCCTGCTGAAAAAACAGTTTTCTTGTGATTTTCTTCAGTAGGTATACCTTTATCCTTTATTTTGTAACTTTATGGCAAGCAATAAAAACAGCTTTTTACGCTGACGGACAAGAAATTTACTTGGCAATTTAGAAAAAATATTCACACATTATTGAGAATAGAAATGTAGCTTCTTTGACCGCAAAGATACAGGCATGGAACAAATTGGTAGCGGAATTCAATGCCACCAGACCTCAAGTTGCTAAACAGGTACATTACAAATTGTGCGAGAGGTTATGTCCTGCGTTGATTAATTTTTTCACACTTTTTTTCTCTTGGGGGTAGGCAGAGACATGGTCCTGCGTTGATTCATTTTATCACGCATTTTTCTCGTGGGGATAGACAGACAGAGACTAGTGATTTTTACTTGCTACGATCCTTATCAAGTTTTGTTTTATTTTATAGGTTACAACAAACCTACAACTGCTAAGACTGTGTCATAATTTAACGCAGCGGAAAAAGGCGTTGAAAAGACCACGTCAGCTACGCATGGCTGGAAAGGGCAGCTATTCCATTAGTGTTGTCGTTGATCCTGACTTCACAAAATCGGCAGCACTTGAAAATGTTTACATTGAAGACCCAATTGACACTGATTCTACAGGTATGTGTTAATTTCTTGTCTCTTTATGTTTTTATCTATTTGGAGAATTTGAAGAAGAGTTCCTGGGGAATCCAGGGACTATGAGTAAAGCCTGCCATACACCTTTGGTGGTTCTTCACTTCCTAAAGGAGTTGGGCTGGTTCCGGCTCAATCACCTCAGACAAAGAGGGCCCAAATTGGAGGCCTAATTGCGGAAAACTGTCCTTGGAAGAAGTAAGTTGGCGAATTTGCCTTTCTTGCTGTCTACCAACGCCTTTTCGTTTCCAAAATTAAGAAAATAAGATCTTTTGATTTGATCAAAAGTAATGAGAAATATAATTTTTAGACTGTATGCTAACAAGAACAGTTTAAAAATATATAGAAAAACATTTCTTTTTATCAGTCTAGCCAACTAGTTTCAACTTCATATGGAAGTAAATTTTCAAGGTGAGTTAAGACTATCTTTGTTGTGATGGCAGAGAGTCGGTCCTAACTCACTTTGAAAATAATAGAAAGTGAAAACTGATGACCAATGAACTTCTAGGCCAATATATAAGAATTGAGTGTTCCCGTTAGCATGTATAAGAAGAAAAATAGATGATATTTAGGACTATACTTCGAGTGGATAAGATGATGTACCTAATTTTTGTCTCTTTTTATTTATAACTAGCTGTACATCAACTGTGCACTCCGCTGGAAGTATATGTCACAGCGAGAGGTGCACAGTTAATTAAATAACATATCCAAATAAATAAAATATTATAGAAAGCCCTAGCTATGAGTGTATTTCCCGATTCCCACAGGAATAAAGTCCGGGCCCATTATTTTTTATTTTTTTTACTATATAGGGACGCCAGCGTGAGCACCGGATGGGTGATCAGTCCACTTATGCTGGGACCATTTCACCCAATTTCCCGAGACCCGTATAGGGTTTATAAGTTACCTGGTCACTCACGTTGGTGGCGACCCACTGAATCTACCTGTTACTTTGCAGAATTTTAACATCTGCCCTATTGTTATGTCGCTCAGATCATAGATCCCGGGCCCATGCTATACTAGCAAAAATATAAAGTTAGCATATTAAGACAAAACCTGTGCCAAATTACAAGTTAGATTTCCAGAAATACAACTGTTAAAACTGCATCAAATTTTATTTTTTTGTTTTTGCATGATGCTCATACAAAAACGAAGAATCTGTTCTTCTTTTTTGTGGTGGTGGCTGAATAGTAGGCCACCTGGGGCTGCAAAGGTCCCAGGTTCGAATCCTGCCCAGGCTACATAAGTTTGTATACCAATCTGACTCATTTACCTATGATGTTAGTTTTCGTTTACCACCACTTGCTTCCAGTGAAGAAAAACATTGTTAGGAAACCTAACTGTGGTTGATGATATCAGCTAGTGTGTGCAATGAAGAAGGCAATGACAAACCATTCCATTAAAATTGCCAATTTGTGTGTGTTTCATTCCATGTAATGACCAAAATCCTCAGTCATGAGGAAATACGACTAAAAAGAGACATACAAAAATACACATGGACAAGATATTTTTTTAATTCATTTTCTTAAATGTCTTTTATGTACAGATATTATCCAGTTTTACAGTTTTATTATATTTATAGATTGAATTTAAGAGACAATTTGGTGCTTACTAACAATAACTATATTTTCAGAAGTGGAAGTCAAAGAGGAAATTTTGGATGAAACAAACATAACCGAAGAAATAAGACCTCTGCCCGAGCCATCATTATCACCACCTCTACATTCAAATACTCCTCCCAACACGTCTGTGAATCTTCAAAATTTAATTCTTCAAAATGAGCGTGAAGAAAGAAGTAAACGTGCCAATGAACTACATGATCTGGAGGTGATAATTTTAAAAGAAAAACACCGAGAGGCCAAGGCTAAAGCCGACCTGGCTGAATTATTGTTGGAGCAACAAGAGAATGAAGTAAGAAAGAGACGGGCTCGCGATCGGGATTTACAACTTCTTAAGGAAAAATTCAGGAAAACTTACGGATAGCGGTAACTTAGGTGACATGTCCTATTTTAATTATTTATATTTTTTATTTTTTCTTCTCGGTTTATGTTCGAAAATAAACCAGTTTACTGTTATACACGGGCCTAAGCCAAGTGTATAGCTGAAAGGTTATCAGGATTGATTTGATGTGTTAGTAGTTAAACGGGTGGAAGGTGTGTGTGAGGAAGGTTGTCCATCTGTCTTTAAGAACACGTATTAAAGATATTATTTGAGTTATAAGGTCTTATTGTGGTATGTATTTTTACTAGCCGTTACCCGCGCATGCGTGAATTTCTTACAATATGTCTTTCTCAGTACTCCTAACGGTGTGTACGAGAAATTTCAGGTCGATTCTGAAATTTCATATTATTATTCAATGTATATTCGTCCACATAGATAGTTCTTTATCCCGGGGTAGACAGAGCCAAGAGTCGTGAGACTCGAAGGCCACGCTTAGCTGAGTAGTGGGCTGTCTGATGGAATGGAGATTCAGATATAGTGACAAGTTGCTAACCCATCAGATGTGATTCTATGTATGTATAGTTCTTTAGTTATAAGACATGTTGTAAAATGACGTCTTTGGAGTAAATGCAACAGTGGAGTTTGTTGTTTAAAAATTTTACTTGAAATAGTGTGTGAATATCGTTTTTTAAAATAAAAAATTGATTTTAATTTAGGTTATGTTAAGAAAAAATGTTAAATGAAAAAGAAGAATAATGTTGTAGATTTCATATTCTTTATTAATGTAAAATTATTTCTTAAAAATTTTATGTGACAAAGAGTTTTTTTTTTTTTTATTTCGAAGCATTAACTTTTTCCTGATTTATGTATGAACTTTATAATACAGTGACAAGCATTGATATGTACACATCAGTCCTTAAGAATGTCATAAGGTCTAAGATACATATTAACGCTTGAGACTAGAGAATAATGAGGAGTAATTTCATTTTATTTATTTGGCTTTTGAGACATAACTGATGCACGACATCTACGTTTGTAATTTGCAGAATCAAGGGCCAGGTTGAATAAATATTAAAACAAATAATGCATTTAATACTTTTAATAATATGATGGATAGAAACAAGCAAAATCTGTATTAAGTTTGTTTAATTACTGAATTTCTTGTACAAAAGTTCGCCTGGGGCGCCTATTGTATTGTCATTTGGTTGTTCATGTTTGTTAGTGCTTGGACGGGTAACTAATAGTTGCTACTGGGTTTATTGTATTTTATAGTACGATTTAAAATACAATGAACTACCTAAAATCTTTTTAGTAAGTATGCTAAAAAAGTTTTAGTAGTTCACTTTTGTTTCTGTGAAAAAATATAGAAGTGATTGTGGAGAACTGTAATACAGGTTCCTCGGATACAGCACGGCACCAGTTCTCCGCAATCAAAACAAAATAATAACAGAATCGACAGAATCCCCTGAATTAAAAGCTGAGAATATAATTTTCTTGGCGTTAAAGTTGGAAGTGGTATCCTTGTGTTTGTGGTCTTGACAGAGATGAGTTTAGGCCGGGCTAAAACTGTTTAAGCCGGCCGTAAACCCATCTCTAGCTTTGGTTGTTGTCTAGGTGGGCGTAAAAAATTAAAAGCTACGCCATAAAAAATATGACACTGAAAAAGGAAATAGACACTTTGAGTCAGTGTCTATTTCTTTTTTCAGTGTCTAGTTTGTAATACAAGGGTGGAAAGTAGGTTATTGCAAGCGAGCTTTTAACGACACGTTTGCAATAACCTGATAACTGATGAGTCGATTTACTTAGAAAAGTACAATGGATTTTGATTCTTCACCCTGCACAGGTTTCACATTATCATTGCCAGTGCTGTTGCAGCGAGGACTAGTCCCGCTGAGGCTTCCCGCGTTGTTTTTTTTTTTTTTCAATTTTCATAGCACGCTGCTGTTGCGTGGTGACGATATTTTCGTCATTGTTTGACACGAGTAGAGCTATGGTAGTCGATATGAAGATTTCAATCTTTTGTTGACATAAATAAAGCATGCTGATTTGACATCAAGATAGGTGTGTTCTTTGTGCTATGTACTTAATCACAAAAACAAAAAAATTATGATTTTGCTTAGGATATGATAAGTCGAAGTACAATGGATTTTGGTTCTTCCAGGAAAATATAGTTCTTCAAGGCATTTTTGTTCGGCAAACTGCAGGGAGGCTAAATGAGTATTCCAAGAGGAAATGCCTCTTTGAACACTCTTTTAGTGTTTTACTTCATTGTATTTAGCATAAAAAATGGATGTAAATATGTACCAACCGTTAAACTGTTATAATTATGCAATGCGAGAATAGTAGTTTAAGATACTAGGGCGGAAAGTAGGTTATTACAAGCGAGCATTTAACGACACGAGTTTGTAATAACCTACGCACCCATGTATCACACTACGTTTTTCAATACAGTTGTGGAAAATAGTATAAAAAAACAAATCAAAGAATCAAATGTTTATTTCAAATACATACGTAATAGATTAATAATAAATAATTGCAGAGAAGACTTTTAGGCGGTTACATGCTAACCTAATATTAGTGCTATAAAAATAAACAATTACACTACAAACAACAAAAATATAATTTAAAAAAACAAAAATAATACAAATTAAAAACGCCTAAGTATTCGCCCCATGCCTAAAGTATTCGCCAAATAAACGTGCATAAAAGGTCGATCACTCCCATATACCAATGAACATGGTTGATCTAAAACGATACGATAGAAGTCTATGCGACATATCGCTAAATACACTACAAACGTGTACAGAGTACAGGGTGAGGTCAACGCCCAAATTTATCATGTTTCATCAACATTTTCGAAGTTGTTTTTTTCCATTGTATCTCATTTCAAACGGCAATTTTTTTTTTTATTAGATAGCTATTAATGTCCCACTGCTGGTCAAAAGTCACCCCTAATTCTCTCCACTCATCTCTGTCCTTCGTCTTTTCCTTCCAGTTCCTATCGAATCCCTTTAAATCATCAGACCACTTCGTTCTGGGTCTCCCTCTCTTCCTATAACCATCGGGTGGAATCCAGTGAGTTAGATTTTGAGTCCATCTTTCTGTGTGCATACGGCAGACGTGGCCTGCCCCACGTCAGGCCACGTCTGCCGTATGCACAAAAGGCAGTATTTTTGGAAAAATAAATTTGATGGTGTTTCGTTATTTGAATAACTTTTTATTTTTCTACGTAGTCTCCACTCAACTCAATGCACTTCTTTCATCTGGTTTCCAACGCCTGTTTGCCAGTCATAAAAAAAGTTTCTTCAAGGCCTTCAAAAAAGTCACCCACCGCAGCTTCGACCTCCTCATTTGATGAAAATTTTTGACCTCCAAGGTGTATTTTTAGGTTTGGGAATAAATGAAAGCCAGAAGGTGCCAAATGTAGGGAATAGGCGGGATGGGGCAGTAATTCAAAGCCACAATCACGAATTTGAGCTATAGATTCAACAGAAGTGTGAACGAGTGCATTATCCTGATGGAACAACACTTTCTTGCTGAGTAATCCTGGCCTTTTCTCTTTGATTGTTTCACGCAAACGACGTAAAAGGGTGCAGTAATAAGCCGAGTTTATAGTTTGACCTTTTGCAAGGTAGTCCACCATGATGACACCCTTAGCATCCCAAAAAACTGACACCATCACCTTGCCAGCTGACAAAATAGCTTTGGCTTTTTTTGGAGTCGGTTTATCAGGTTTTTTCCTCTGCTTGGATTGATGTTTTGACTCTGGTAGTGGTGTGGTGTAGTGGTGTAGTCTGGTAGTGGTAGTGGTGTACCCAAGTTTTATCCATTGTCACAAATCTGCCCAAAAAATCTTGTGGATCAGCCTCAAACATTTCCAAACAGTCGCGCAAAATCGTGAGCCGTATTCGTTTTTGTTCAACTGAAAGCAATCTGGGTACCCACCGCGCAGAAACCTTAGAAAATCCAAGTTCATTGACTATGATGTTTTGTGTTCGTTCATACGAGATGCCAATAGGGTCTGCAATCTCCGATCTGCCAATATCAGATTACAGATTTTCCCGATGTTTTCTTCAGTCGTAGACGTCGTAGGCCGGCCGGAGCGAGGGTCATCTTCAACACTCTCTCGTCCGTGTTTAAATTCTGCAACCCACTTTTTCACAGTCGTATACCACGGAGCAGGTTCCCCCCATGTTGTTGACATATCTTCTTGAATCTCTTTTGGAGTTAGTTTTTTTTAAACAGGTATTTAATTACCGCACGTTGCTCAATTTTCTCCATTCTTTAAAAACGCTGCACTTAGGCTCACAAAATCTAGTCTAATTTAAAAACAGATAATGCTATTGCGATAGAATTTTATAATGTAACAACTAGAAAGTAAGCAAATCGAATGACGTCAGTTACATTAAAATAGTTTAAGTATTTATATGTTAGGCCGCGAATATTTCGATCTACCCTCGTATGTACATATAAACGAAGAAATACTGTTTCAAGAAATACTTGTCATTAGTATTATAAAAAAGGTAAAACACACCGCGAATGGTAACTTGCGTTATCCATAACAATCACGTCGTATTTTTTTTTTCTCGACTTTGGTCAACACTTTGGCGAACCAATCCTCTAAGTGTGGTACATCCCTTCTTTTAATGGTAATCGCTCGTTTTGTTACATTCGAAAACCCACTGACATTCTTTTATGAATCCCGCTTCATTTCATGAAAGTTGAAAAATGCTTTGCTTCTTTTTTCGTGAACTTTCACTTCAATTTGGATGTGGGCTTTGATTGAATCATCCTTCTCAATTTTGATTTTTTCTTTCCTCAATTATATGCATGTGGAACACATTTCACTTCTTAGATGACTGAAACTTAGGTTAAATTTCGTATTGAAAATCCTCCTTTGCAATGAGAGAACTGTAAATTTTCTTCAATAAACATTTTGAACATTGATGCAATACTTAACTCTAATGGCAGATACGTACGCCGACTTTTAGATCTGCAGAGGTGCGATTCGATACCTTTGAATTTCTTTATAAAAGAATTATTGCCTCTCTCCACCCAATGTTTTTGGTCGACTTTCTGTCTCCACCACGTCTTTCGATAGCCATAAAACCTGTATCTTTGTGTCTTTTCAGCACACCTCTTACTCGACCTTTATTAATTGAGAGAGCGTTAAAAAAAAATTGCGGCATACCGGTATTACCTCTTTGTTAGAATTTTCATAGTGTAAACAATACTTATCTGTTTGGCATTTCCTCTTCCATTGACTGTTCTTTTACGGGCTGGGTTAGTTGTTTTGCAGTACTTAATTATAAAATCATCTTGGTATTGTTAACTGGGTTAGCGTAAAATTGGTCATGGAATTCTTTCACATTTTGCATTGTTATGTTTACACATTTATAAGCCTCGCTGTTGTGTCTACACGGGTATCTCGCCGGCAAACTTGTTGACGAATACCTAAAAAAAAAGTTATGAAAGAACGAAAGAAATTCGTGTCAAAAAGCCGATGTAATGTAAGCCTTTCTGTAATTTTACGTTTATCTTTCACCATCTATGAGCAACAAATGTTTTAACATGCAAACGTTTTTGGAGTCGGTTAAAATGGGTGCCTATGTCACCCGGACTATAATAACGAATCGATTGACACCTTATTCATCAAAATCGGATGAATAGCTAGCTTAGGCGCTATGATGATACGTACGTACAACTCCGTCAAATTAAGTCGGCACCTGGCTCTAATGACGGTACAGTCAGCAGAAACAAAAAAATAAAATGCTCAAATTATCTATTTAACCGTTCCAAAACAATTTGTCATGTAATAATATTTCATTCAAACTGCCGCGGGTGCAAAATTATTTGTAATAAGTTAAATCTCGATAAGAGTGCTGATTTTTAAAGAAATGTAATAGTGTATTCCACAAAAAGAGAAGGATTTGTCAATTTTCAAGAGTAAAATAAATAAAAAGTCGTAAAATATTGATATTTTATATTTTGAAATTAAAAAGAATCGTCACTGCTTGGGGACGTGGGTTCTACCCCAGACATGGTATCACTGCTGTTATTGTCTTCAGACTGTCTATCTGATTCACTCTCCGACTCATCACTTTCTTCACCTCCGGCGAAAATGATGAACTCTCTTTCTTGAACCTCTTGGAGGCGATCATTATCCCAGTACTGCTTTTCTAATCTTTCAACGTGATTGACTTCTTTTTGCCACTCTTCTGTTGTTATTGAAGATATTTCTTCTTTTGTTAATGTTTCGATCTGTCTTTCTGATTGATCAATATTTTTGTCTGCCACCCTTTGTTTAATTAAATTCCATATATATTCAATAGGGTTTAAGTCGCAATGGTAGGGTGGCAGACGCAAAACTTCGTGTCCATGTTGCTTTAGTAATTCATCAACGATATATTTTTTCGGCGGTTTGTTGATCACAATTAGATGGTATAACTCACGTTTCGTCATTCTTTGTTCGTACGGGATATTATTGTCGGAGAGCCACTTTTGCATTTCGCTTTTCAAGGACGCACTGGTCGGCATCTTTTCAACTTGGGTTGAGTGATAAGGGGCATTGTCTATAACGACTATTCCATTTGGGGGCAAATTTGGAATTAACCTTTCTTTCAACCATTTGGTAAAGTTGCCCGTATCCATTTCGTGGTGATCACCGGTTGTACTTTTGCATTTATATAATAACTCTGCTCCAGGTATAAACCCATTTTCTCCACCGGCGTGTACTAATATCCAGCGTTGTCCAGGATTTGTGTTTTTTTTAATGCTAGCGTCTGTACTGTTCTGCCAACACTTTCTCACCGTATTGTGTGAATGAATCCACGTTTCATCTAAATATGTGACGGGTTTTTTATTTGCCCCTAAATCTTGATTTTCTTTTTTGCGACGCAGATACCGATCCCTCCAGGCAGCAATGTCCGGTTTTTGGATAAGAAAATGTCTTGCGTTTTTGCATTTTTTAAATCGGTAACCCAAATAGTCCACAAGAATGCGACGTAATGTAGTCCTTTCACCTGAAAAGTAAAAAAGATAGATACTTTTTATTTGCGTAAAAGTTTAAAATATGTAAATTTATTACTGGCGATAAAATAACTTTGATATCTTTGTGCCCAATTTTAAAAGATTTTATAAGTAAAATAAACGGTTAAATAATGCACATTAGTCAAACACGGTGCTTCCACAAATTGGTACACAATGAGAAATTCCTGTTTATCTTCCAACCAAACAATAACTAATTGAACTCTTTTGTATTAGACATTTACATAAAAGTTACATTATCTACGTAGTAATTTAAAAAGTTCTGAGAAAGATACATTCAATATAAATACCTGGAAAATTTAAGTCAGTTTTAGCAGCTGCCAGTATTTTTTTCAATGTT
Organism: Ephestia elutella; assembly: GCA_018467065.1. Classification (NCBI taxonomy): domain Eukaryota; kingdom Metazoa; phylum Arthropoda; class Insecta; order Lepidoptera; family Pyralidae; genus Ephestia; species Ephestia elutella. The sequence goes on along the minus strand of CM031577.1, from coordinate 19,015,692 downwards.
GGTATCTCTTTTTTCAACCGACTTCCCAAAAAAGGAGGAGGTTATATGTTTCGATGTATGTATGTTTTTTTTTTATGTATGTTCGCCGATTTCTCTGCCTGTAGTGGACTGATTTCCGAAATTATTGTTTTATTCGAAATAGTTAATAGAATAGCGTGGTTAAAATGGGACCAACTTGGGAATACCCAAGTTGGTCCCATTTTAACCACGTCAGAATCTGTTGGGTAATTTTAAAGATACCTAACAAAATATAAAAATTCAAACATTGGATTATAGAGCAAGAGCCCGCGACAGCATGCCCTTCCTTATTTTGTGAAATCTCAAGATATTTTATGCATGTCCCCAACACAGAAATGGCGATTAGCGACTAAAAAAGTTGGGTCATGCATGATTGCTTAGGCAGATAATTTGTAGCAATCATATTTAAAGTGGTAGCTTAATTTCTTAACGTAAGAGTTTTTTTAGATTTTATTCCGAATAATATGAGAAATCATGCCATCCATTGCCAAGCCATTGGTGCAGATTCAAACCCCTGCCAGATTGTAACTTTACTAAATTATAGTCATGTTTGTTTTATTATAATAGCTGAATTCAATAATACTTTGAGAGATCCCCAAAGGTGCTTTCGACCTATAAAATTCACTTTTGCTATCCATATTACCTGCATAAGCAACTAAGATTCAAACTTTATGCGTAGTCACTAATCTTTTTTTTACACGTATATCCCACACAGAGAAACATTCAGCATTTTTGAAATAAGGCAGGTTGGTCGTCGCGGGCTCTTGGTCTATTTATGTGCCAAAAATTCCGTGGCATTCTGACAAGTTCTGACATTTCAAATCAAACTGACATAAAACGTTTCGATTTCTTAAATTTTGGCCAGTGAAAAATAAGTTTAAGTTTTCATGACAACAAAATTGCGCCAAGTGCACTAAAAATGATAAAATAAAAATTTTTTCCCAAAAAAATGAACCGACTTCCATTGTAAAACTTAAAATCATGAAATAACTTAATAGGCAGATTAATCAAAAAGAAAAATGTATTGGCATGCTACCTACTGAATGAGGTGAAGTCGGTGCCAAATTAAAAATTAAATCATCTAAATTAACATTAGAATCATGTATACTTGATTAAAATGCCTAATATCCTTGCTCCTTGCACTTGGCACCGACTTCACCTCATTCAGTAGGTAGCATGCCAATACATTTTTCTTTTTGATTAATCTGCCTATTAAGTTATTTCATGATTTTAAGTTTTACAATGGAAGTCGGTTCATTTTTTTGGGAAAAAATTTTTATTACTGTATAAAAACCGTTCACTATGTTCCTTAGTGCGCAGAGATCAAAATTGTCGAGAGTTATTTTTCGAGAGCTCGGTTTTCTCTTCTTCCCTGGAGTTGATAGTTTAATGTCAGGTTTTAAACCAGAAGTAGAGGTCCCCGGCGTAGGCGCAGGTCCCGGTGGCGGTGCTGCTGCTTGTTTTGCCTCTTTTTTTATTCTCATCAAAGTAGTTTTTGATTTCCCAGTTGCAGCACAAGTTCTCTTAATTACTTGGTTCACGGGAATTACAAATTTTTGATTTATTTTTTCATGTTCACGTACTGTTTGCGAACTTTTAGTGGGATCAACGGGAATAACAAATTTACTTATTTCCTTTTCCCGTTCAAAAAACGCCAACACTTTTAATATGAGCTCACGCTCTTTACTATGAATAGTTTTACCCATATTGTTATAAATAACAACACAGATCTAATGTATCAAACACAAATATAATAAACTTAAACGAAAAACAATAAAAGAATATTTAAAAACTCGGAAGTAAAATGAATGACACGTGTATCGCTAACTAGTATGCTGACGCTACTGACAGGACGATGGCGGCGTGCGGTATGGGGAACGGGAGAGGGGTCAATATTCGAGCTAGGTCCCGAGTTAACTTGACGGAGTTGTACACTCGTGCTTCGTTCATTCTACCTCAAGACGTCGTGGTGTTAAGTCGTGCGTAGTCGTAACCAATTAAGTATGTGGAACCAGAAGAAAGAATTAAATTTTGTAGAAATTTATCAAAGCGAGCCTATTTATGGAAGCCCACGCACAAATACCACAAAGACAAACGTAAAGTTTACGATGCGTGGGCTCGTATATCTGAGGAAACTGGGTTTCCGATTGAAGAATTTAAAAAAAAAAAGAATTCATTGATGGCCACATTTAGGTCGATTAAAAGAGATTTTTTTTTGTTAGAAATGCATTAATTTTCACAGCACGAAACGATACACGCTATACATGTCGTTGCTGTTGGAATCGATTGTTTTGTCGATTCGGCTGCTGTTTCCGAAGCGGAACCTGCAGTACTTTCCTTTTTTTTTCGTTTTTGTTCTCTCCATTTTGCTCGAACTTTTGTTTTTTCACTTTCTGTCATGTCAGATATCTTTTTGTACTTATATTTTGATTTTATTCTTTCTAAGTTCTTTTTCCTTAATTCCTCATGTTTTTCTGGATTTAACTTTAATCTTTCTCTGTAGCGTCGCATTTTCTCAGCTGCGGATGATAATGCCATTTTGTTGAGCTGCAGAATGTAAACACAGCTTTACATTTTCCGTTTTTGTTATTTTATTTTCCCCTTATACGTTACCGTATTAAAGTAACAAAAGAAGAAGTAACAAAACAAGTGGAAAAAAAGATTTAGCAACGAAAAAACATAGTTTAACTTTAATTTCAGACGTTTTGCTAATATATTCACATATCTAATGATACTACCTAAAGAAAATTATAAAAATATCGTTAAAATACAGTCAACTTACCGTTTTTCAGCTGTAACAAAAAGTGGATACTGCTCAGAACACAATCAACACGTTTGGTGTAAACGACTACAGAATGGCCAGTAATATTTTTAAACAACCTGAATGACTTTGACAGGAGTTGCAATGTTGCCAACGCCAAAAAATAAATGCTTTGGTAGTTTTATATAAGGTTTACTAGTTCAAAAACAGGTAACAAAAGTTGGAATGAAGTTTTGGAACTTCTTCTGGGACAAGACTAATAAGTTAATTTTAATTGTAAAATATTACTAAACTACTTTGTTACGTTGCTTTTCTGATATATTACTAGTCATACTATATTAAAACATCATAAAATTCTTATAGTTTACTTGGCGATGACTACAATAATTGAGGTTGAAGTTTCGTTTTTCAGAATGGGACACACGGTTTTTCATACATTCACGTTTTTGGTTTTCGACAAAATCAATATTTTAGAAGAAACTTAACAGTTATAGAGACTTTCTATTTTTTTTTTGTGTGTCTTAAAACAATCAGCTATATGTATAAAACATCTTCTGATAGGTATTAGTGGATAAAAAAATAATATTCACATATAAAGTCACGGGACAAACTCAGTTATGTTATTGGCAAAAAAAATGAGAATCGCTCATACACTACACAGGGACCAGATATTGAACCAAATTGTTGTTGGAAGTGGAAGTTAGTTTTTTAATTGCCAAATAATTACACGTTTGTGAAAAAAAGACTTCTCAATTTTTTATTAAAATATGTAACTGTGCACACACTTCCTTACATTTCTTATTTTGTTCCAACCTATTCCTATTTTGTTACTGTCCCAGAAAATCGAATCCACAATTCCATCGTAATTTATTTCTATTGATAATTTATTTAAAAAAATATATTTGTGTAAGTATATATATACACACACACAATTTATATTAAATATAATTTATTGCGTTTTTGTATCTATTCTAAGGCCAACCAAAACTTTAAAGATAATTTTCGTCCAGGGTAACAAAATAAAAAAGTTTCATTCAAATTTAAACTGGTTTCATTAGTTTTTTGTATATTTATTTATTAATGTTGTTAAAAAATATATAAATTTTATTAAAAATTAGAAACCACTTCCAAATGTTGGTTAGTTTAATTACTTTTGGAGATAAACAAAGTAACAAAATAGGAGTCATTATTCTACCTTATCTCAATATTTTCAATTTATTTTTATTAAATATTATATAAAATCAAGAACAAAGTGAATTATCTAAAACCTAACAAAATTATGCACCAAAATCCGTAACAAAAAATAAAAATTATGGTAATTTATTTTTCACCGCTGTTTTTGAAACAGAGGCAAAATTTTTGAGAATTGCTCATACGTCTTTGCTTCTGTTCAATGTATGGAGAAAGCAAGATGGCGGATGAGATTTCAAGTGACGTGATTGGTTCAAACGGATCTGACTATAATGAACTAGCTAGAAAGTAAGCTTGGTATTTGTCATTTTTTTGAGGGTTTTAAGTTGGATTTGGTTACGTAAGATTCTTATAAATCAATGTAGAATCCTTTCTAGAAAAATTTTGTATGCGAACTGCATTTGTAGAAATTTAGATTTAACCACTTTTGAAAATAAGCTCCTGAAGTCTCGATGAGTTAGACAATTCTATACAAACATAAAGGAATTACCTAGCTATCGCACCTGGAAAATGACTGTTATAAGGGTGCGCGAACCTTCCTAGCTACACACCTAGGCTATGAGAAGACCTAAGTGAATCTAGACTACTAAGGGGTGAAAGGACGTTACGGCCGGTCCATCAGCGTATCGTGTTAAAGAATGGCGCTGTTGATAGTGCTTATTCGCAGAACGTCTCTTTCGCAGAATGTCTCTTTCGCAGATTGCCTCTTTCGCAAAATGTCGCGACTGGGACTTAGAATAAAATTACGATTTTCAAAGCAACATTTTTATTAATCATAATTTTGGCATTAAAGTTTACTTTGTGACCCGGAGTTGAATTAAACAAGTATTTACACTAAAATAATTATGGCGGACCGCGAAAGAAGCGTGTCGCCGGCTGTTGTCAACTCAACTGATTGTTGGTAATCGGTGTGCGGGGCAGGGGGAAAAGGCGCGTTCCGTTCTTACGAATTTTAATATTGTGAGGTGCGTTACAACTTTCGTTATTAAGTGTTGCTAATAAATAATAATAATAATAATTTTTAATCATTTTCATAAATGATTAAGAAAATATATTATTGACAAAAAAAATATAAATAATATTATATTGATTGTGGCACTGAAATTAACTTTGGTTACTTATTAAATTGCGAATAAAAATATTTTTTATCATTTTCATAAATTATTCAAAAAATAAAGCTTCGCATTAAAATTAACCTTCGTTGTTAAGTTTTGCTACTGAAATTATTTTTAATCATTTTCCTTAATGATTAAGAAATTATATCTTTCATAAAGAAAAAAAAAACGTAAATGTCTCATTAATAAAGTATTGCAAATCATAATAAACATTTATACCTATTGAGCAAAAGTAACGGTCAACATGAACAGTAAAGCCTAAATAACATTTGTAAATAAATAATCTTTTTTAAGAATTGTGGAAGCGTCAGTTCCTTACGCTCAAATTGTTTCAGCAGTGTCTTGTATTTAATGTCAAAGTCTATATCTTTCTTCTGTCTGTTTTTGACCTGTTGACCGTGGTTACTGCCACCTGCAGGTCTGTCTGGACGACGCCGGCGTAAGTAGTCCCGCTCTTGCGTTGTGCAGTGTCCAACTTCACCTTTTTCGTCTCACCTCTGGGGGAGATGGTGTCGTCAAGACGGGCGCGCTTAGAGGGTTGGGACTTTGTAGTGCTCCGCTTTGGCAGGGGCTCCTTCGGCTGCTTTCCTGGGCCGGACTGCTGCTTCTTCGGCCGTTGTTGCTGCCTCCGCGGATGTTGGCCTCCCTTTTTGGAATGTAGTTTCGATCCCCCTTGCGGGGTTTCGAGTAGTGCCTCACGTCTGCCCTCCGAGGAGGTAGACGCGAGTGTAGGTGTGGTAGACGGCGCGTTTGTCTCATTGCCGCGAGCAATACGTGTGTTTGACGGGTGCGAGACATTGTGCTTCGATACGCGTTTGGTGCACGACAGATTGCCGCTACCTGTATTCCTGTGTGTGTGTTTACCTGTGTGTGTGTGTGTGTTTGTGTATTTAACCGCCTACCTGTGTTCTGGACCAATGCAGGTTGCGACCGCTTTGCTTGGTTCCGGTTGCCCTTTCCCTTGCGCCGCGTCACTTCCTGCCAGGTCTCCAGTAGGATCCCAGAGCTCGTGGGACCCATTTGCCTGACGTGTATGCCGGACGGGCCAGGAGCCACGTCCGTGTGTTTCTCCTCACTCGAGGGAGAGGAGGTGTGTGGTTGGGTTTTTTTTATTTTAGGTATCCATGTAACAGTGTGTATATGGTTTCACCCCTCAGGCTCACCACCCGCCACCGAGTCCTCATTCAGGGACACAACCTCGGGCTGTGTCAGTGTTACCTTTGGGGTATAGCGCCCCGAGAGAGTCAACCGCACGAGTCGGCGCGGCACTAAATTCCATCACCCAAAAAAACCCCGCCGCAGCTCAACCACCAGGATCCCCTTTTCGAGCATTACGGGTCACCGCGCACGGCACAAACACGCAGGTGGACCATCAAGCATCGGCATATTTTAGCGATGATGAAATATGAAGGGCCCACGACTTCCTGTCCACAGAGAACCCGTCGCTGATGTTAGGATACTAGATACTATTGGGTATAGGATCAAGGAAGCGGGAGTTAGGATGGGAGGTTTAGACGAGATCGGGGAAGAGGTTATCGACAGAGGATAGGGGGGTTCGTCTGACGGTTTCTGTTACGTCTGTTTCTGAGGGAATCAGACCTAATAACAGGCAGCAACCACGGGAAGGAAAATCCGAAAGACTTGCCATGATAGTCTAGGCGACCTGCGCTCGTATCATGGCCATTGGCTAAACCGAACACCGGACAGGTGCACGGAATGAGATTCGATATACTAGAAACCCTCATGGGAAAGTGTTACTTCTAGAACATCGAACCTCGCCCGATAAATATACACACAGACAATCTTAATTCTAGCTGAAATAAAATCACAGCATTATTATGGTTTTAAAAATGTTCCCGCCACTATATTTCATTAGATATTCGAATCTAGAACATCGAACCTCGCCGATAAATATACACACAGACAATCTTAATTCTAGCTGAAATATAATCACAGCATTATTATGGTTTTAAAAATGTTCCCGCCACTATATTTCATTAGATATTCGAATTTAAGATTGTTTGTAAATGTCGAATTTCTATTGAAATAGGACCCATAGACCTCGGGTAGCTGGATATTTTGAAGGAAGATCCAGTCCCTACCAGACACACATATTTAGTTTTACTTTAATTAGCTTAAAAGCCCTCAGGATATCAAAACAAAAAGGGGAAAATGGAACTAAAACTGAGGATACTTATTAACATGAATCAGGCAAAGCCTTCAAGATCAATTTTTGCTCACTAAAATTAACTGTTTCGTAAAGGTTTGTAATTTACTTATTTTGTTTATATATTTACAACCAAACCTTGACAAAAGTGAAAACTTATTTTCTAGGACTTGCCAATATACAGCACACTCCTAACCCCAAATCAATTCTAAGCTCATATCGACCCAACAAAACAAAATATTTGTTCCTTTAACACAAGAGCACAAGACAAGTGTATAACAGATGTCAGTTTAATAATCCTACAAACCGTCGGCCCGTCAATAAATTAGTTTCATTTCTAAGATAACACTTCTCATAATTTTCAGAAGGCTTACAAACAAAAAAATAAAATAAAAAGATGGTAAAACCAAATGTGTTTCTTAAAAAAAAAGATTCTTTGTAATCATTAAGTATTTGTGGGAATCCAATCCTCTCAACTTCGGGGATTGCTATACCTCGAGCGCTGACAACTTGTCATTTCATTAATGCCCACATTCATCATCATCATCAGCTTTCTACTACCCACAGCCTTCCTCTGTATACGTCAAGCTTCTCTATTCCAGGCCATCGCAATCCACTTCTGGCCAGCAATACTCCATACATCGTCGACCCACCTAGCAGAATTGAAATCTGGGACAAAAATTTCACGCATTTTTGCAAGCGGAAATCTAAATGATGTTATGGTGATTGTGCTGCACATCTAGTAACGTTGTGTTGATTGTAAAATTTATGAATTTCTTGTAGTCTTGCTTCTTGCCTTTTTAGTAATCTTTACACTTTTTCGGATTCTTCCACTGAGTCCAATAGTTTTTTTTGTGAGTTTTGTTACCACTTTATCTTCTCTTCTCTCTTCTTCTCTCAGCCTAAAGACGTCCACTGCTGGACAAAGGCCTCCCCCAAGGATTTTATCCATGGGGGGGTTTTGCCGTATGCGCCACGCTTGGCAGGCGGGTTGGCGATCGCAGTGTGATGTCATAGTACGCGGAAAGATGCTGCTGCCCATCCTCCGGTGTTTTAAATCCCTTAGTCGCCTCTTACGACACCCACGGGAAGAGATGGGTTGGTGCTATTCTAGGGCCACACCACAGGCCACTTTTATCTTTGACCACTTTTACCACTTTATATCTTTGGGTTATTCATTCCCGGTCGTCCCCACCATGTCGTCCCCACTGGGTACGAGTGGGAAAAAAAAGTTTCGTTCGTCCCCAGTGGTGACGATTGGCACTTTTTATTTCCCACTCGTTCCGCTATAGACCGAGAGTCAAAATAGGTACAAGGGGGTTTCAATAAGAGATTGTGCGGTTTGTTAAAATGCTTTAATTACGCTTTTCTAAGCAAGACTGAACAATGGTTTTGATTGAAAGTAACTAAAAAACTGAGGTAATTAGTACAGTATTAACAAATTCACAATAATACTAGCAGTTTTAAAGTGCGTATCACAGATAATCAACTTGTTTATTAGGTAACAATCCTCGCAGATCTATGATATTTATGTACCATACTTATTATGTATAACAGATAATCAACAAATTAAAAATATTTAACTACCTTAATTATTAATGGAAAAATTATGTATCACAGATAATCAACCTATTTACAATTATTATTAGTTTTAAAGTGCGTATCACAGGTAATCAACTTGTAGGTAACAATCTTCGCAGATCTATGGAGCGTATCACAGGTAATCAACAAATTAAAAATATTTAACTACCTTAAATATTATTGGAAAAATTATGTATCACAGATAATCAACTTATTTACAATTATTATTAGTTTTAAAGTGCGTATCACAGGTAATCAACTTGTAGGTAACAATCTTCGCAGATCTATGGAGCGTATCACAGGTAATCAACAAATTAAAAATATTTATGTACCATACTTATTATGTATAACAGATAATCAACAAATTAAAAATATTTAACTACCTTAAATATTATTGGAAAAATTATGTATCACAGATAATCAACTTATTTACAATTATTACTAGTTTTTAAGTGCGTATCACAGGTAATCAACTTGTAGGTAACAATCTTCGCAGATCTATGGAGCGTATCACAGGTAATCAACAAATTAAAAATATTTATGTACCATATTTATTATGTATTAGTTATACATAATAAGTATGGTAAATAAATATTTAAAATAGTAAGTATAACAGATAATCAACAAATAAAAAATATTTAACTACCTTAATTATTATTGGAAAAATTATGTATCACAGATAATCAACCTATTTACAATTATTATTATTACAGGTAATGTTCCTATAAGTTTTTGAAAAATGTTATAAGTTCTGTATAAAAAATCATGACTAATCACAAAATTATCACTTTGAATGATTAAAAAAAAAATAAACATTTCAAAAGTAAACTACTTATCTAAACATTGTCAACTCCGTACCATTTCAAGAAAATGCCCGACTCCTATATCACCTTGTATTAATTCAATTTGCGAATCTTGTATAAATTCGTCTCTTTGCTTTGATTTTTCGTTTCTCTTTTTTGCTGGTTTCTTATCGTTTTCTGTTTGACGAAACTGAACTGTGTAAAAAGATGCATCTTCTTGTAGTAAATGCATCAAATTGGGCGCTTTTTTGCCAACAGCACTGTTTAATTTGTGATGCCATGCTTCTGCAAAGTTTGTTGTTCTTTGTTTTTCTCCAAATACACACCACACCGGTATAAATGTCTCCTTTAACCATTGCCTCTCCATATATGTTCTGAATTTTATGACATTAGGATCTTCGCTGTCATGGCGTGTAATATAGGCCCAACCGTTAATTATCTCTGTCTGTGGTAATAAAGGCAGAACTGCACTAAGTGCCACCATGCGTTGGTTGCAATTTTTTGCATTAGTGAGTTTGAGTTCTCGACCTTTAGCCCAAATCGCCTTGTTATAATGATAATAACACCCCTTCAATACAACTGACGGAAAAAAATTTGTAACGGCCTTCATGGCTGCTCGTTCGAAATCCATCTTAAACTTGATTGGATTCCAATCTGGAATTTGTGCCTTTATCATAGAAAATAATATTTCATACGATTCTGTCTTCCGATTACTCATGAGAGCATACACAAGTGGCATCATATTGGTGTGATTTTGCGTGCTTCCAATGTCCCCGTGAATCGTATAAAGCTGGTCGAAGGGAGGAGAACAACTCTTAAATGTACCATCTGCATAAAAATCTGTAAGTTCACATAAGATTGGTCTTGCCTTTTCTGAAGAAAACACAATAATTCTTGTGTTATCTTGCGTGTAATCCGCTAAAAGAAAATGTTGGTAATCAGGTGGCACTATTACTTGTTCAACGTTTGTATTTTGTATTTTTGGTAATTTTGCGGCAGAGTTTCGGTATCTGTACAGTGAACTCTTCAAGCTACAAAATGTTGGAATCTGTAGTAGTAGTTCTGTGTTTGTATCTTTTAGACTTCCGACTAAATGGTTATATGTTGTAGGTACACTAGGAAAACTTGGCGTAGTCAATTTTTGTTTTAGGTTGTATAATAAAGCATCCTTTTAATTTTTTGTGTTGTCGGGGGAACATTTATGTGGTTTTTCTTCCATAATACGATCATTCTGAAACCAAATGTACAGAGACATGTTTAAAAGGACTATAGTTATTTAGCTGCCGGCCTGCGGTTTTTGTTAGGTTGTTTATTATTATATACTTTACCGTACAAAAAAAGTACAGTCGACAATAAGGCATTCTCTACTAGTCAAACAGATAAGTTTGTTAAAATCGAATTCCAAATATTTTACGTGCAGTATATAATTATCTATATAGAAAAAAAAACACTTACTTTAATTTTTAGATGACCTCTGCACTTTAATTTGCGTTGACAGCAATCCCACACAATTAAGCCACTTTTATATTCCCTTTTTTTGTAATATTGGTGACCCCTATGAAGTAAAACAGTCCCATGTTTTCTTTTGATAAACACAAGCACTGTTTGGCCACTTGAACTACTCGCTGCACTTGGTTCTGTCATGATTACACAAACAAAGTTTTGCTAACTAAAATAATAAACCCATTTGTGGATAGCAAAAAGCGCATCGACGACACTTGTTGCAGTGCTTTGATTGGCTATGTCAAGGTCTTGCATACAATGCAAATACGATAAGCCAGGGTGGTGAGGGTGAGTCATTGCGTATCTATTGTTTAACCCTTCAAGTCAGGCAGTTAAAAAGACAATGTTAGAACAATGGATGTCTGGCGAATCCGACCACTCGGTCCTTGATTAGTATATATCGACATACTTACATATATTCTCAACTAATTTAATTAGTGTTAGCAATCTTCATATTTCAACTGTTATCAAGCACCTATTTTTTAGAACAAGGGTTGTGTGTCAATAATTACGTCAACAGACCTTGTGATTTGGAGCTAATTTATGGACTTTTGAGTAGTTCACATGGTCATAAATAAGAGTTTTTGTACGTCGAGGATTGTAACGGTAGAGACGCCAGCTTAACATTCAGTTCGGTTATAATATTCAACTCGTGTGGACATCCTAGATTGATTTGTACCAAATATCTAATTACTATAAATATTTAGTTGTGTATTTGGATAATAAGTCACAGAACTATATTCCTATTAGAATTATTTTATGTGACAATGTGATTTACAATCTTTCGCTGAACTCTTGATTAACGTTCTTTGCGAGTGCTAACGTTTATCTCATCTCATAATGATAAGAATATTAATTCAATTTATGAACAATTCGTAATAATAAGTAATTTGAAGTGATTTGATAACTCTTTTATTTAACTCTATCAGTGTTAGCTGATATCAGAAGTGGTACAGTTCTTTACACGCGCGTAATGGACAAAAAAAAAAATAAAGCCGAAGAAGTGTGTTCGTCAATTTCACATGACGTCATGATGCAGCAGCAAGTCTGACGGCAGCGAGTGCACCCTGGCCGCAGAGTGTGCAGACCTGCAGGCTAGGTACTAAGGAAGGTAACTCGGGCAGTAAACGAATTTGAGTTACTGTGAGTACAAACAATATTTTATTAGTTAAGTGCATAGAAAAGAATATCTACATAAGATCCATTGACTGATATATTACTAGAATTTCATGGTTGGATGTTGTGTTGTTGTACCATTGTCAAACTTTTTCAAGTATCGGATGTTAAATAGCAGAAATGATCTGGGACAGTTTGGTATGATTCTTCATTACGGAACGACCAAATATGTTTGTAGGTATATTTTTTATGACGATGACTTTTAAAATTGAGATTATGTGGGGATTTGTTAATGATGTTTAAACAGTAACATTTATAAATGAAAGATTAATTTTCATGTCTCAATTATAGTGGTAATATAAAAGAAAAATCACTGTAAAATGTTTGGCACAGATAGCGAAAACTTAGATCTAGTGTCAGGTAACGCCAACAATGAAGACATGTAAATGTTTGTAAGGACTATTAGTATTATTATGTTGGGTGAAAGGAAATATTGAAATGTAGAGTTCTATAAAGGAACTGATTTATTTTATTAGATATTCTTCTGCAATAGAGAGAGATGATGTGATATACTGATATGCAGGATATTTTACCGACAATTTGTTATAGATAATTCAGCGACAACACCGTCGTGGAATTAAAAGAGATAAATGAGCTTCTTGCACTCTTGTGTAGTGTACATTACGGTTTGGTAAAAGAGGTTATTGGCAGATATTGATAAAAAGACCCTTTACATGTAGCAAGGCGTTCTTTGTCATGATTTGATTTCAGTTTACGGATTTATAGAATTCATGCATGTGTAGTGTACGTTACCACCTTAGTAGCCGATGTCGATAAGATAAATATTATAATAGATGCTTGCAGTAGAAGCAAGTTTATATAAAATTGACACAAATGTGATTCGCGGCAGTGACGCGAAGATGAATTTTGAACGAACTGATTGATACAAAAATATCCATTTGTATTATAATGCTTATTGGCCGATTTGTTGTGCGGTGAAACCGTACAACATGAGCGTGTTAGCAAGTTTGAATGTTGAATAATTTGGTCAAAATATTGCTATGATAAACGTGCTCTAGTAATTATAAAGAAAAGTTTAACAATGGATAAATTTTAAAATGTTTTTGTGGGGACTGAAGAAATGTAATAGAATAACTCTGATTACATATACCTAGTCTCTTAGATTGGTCATTATATTGCTTTGATAAAATGGATAATTTTTGAAATGTTTTTATGGGGACTGAAGAAATGTAATAGAATAAACTCTGATTACATATAGTCTCTTAGATTAGTCATTATATTGCTTTGATAAAATGGATAATTTTTGAAATGTTTTTGTGGGGACTGAAGAAATGTAATAGAATAACTCTGATTACATATAGTCTCTTAGATTGAAATGTACTCTGGTTGTTTATGTTGTGGCAGACTTGAGGTACTGAGGAAGTGTAACAGACTGTACTCTGGTTGCATAAAAGTCACCTCGGACTGACGGTGCTGAAGAAGTGTAACAGATTCGTTCTGGTTGCATAAAGTACCGAAGGTTGAGGGTACAGAGGAAGTGTAACAAGTCCGTTCTGGTTGCATAAATGTACCCAAGATTGAAGGGACTGAAGAAGTGTAACAGATGCGCTCTGGTTGCATAAAGTACCTGAGTAAATTGTGGAACTGGACAACAAAGTATAGTTTTAGTAACATGAGTAAAGGGAATTTAAAATGCTGGATTTTGGAATTGGTAATATTATGGAAAGAAAAACAGTACGAATTGAGATGAAGTATGATTCGCTGCCTAAGTCTAAAGGAGCGAACTTATTGACTATGATAAAGTACGTGTTCTCTGTGATTAAAGAATAATATGTGTATACGATTAAAAAGTTTGAAATATGTTACTTCAGCGTTTATCAGAGCAATATGAGCAGATGAATTGATATAATAAATGTACATTAGTCGGAAAATTAAGAAAAATGAAATGAATAAATTGTTGAAAATTAAAGTCATGATAGACCGAGCGGTCTTAATAATAAAAAAATATCTAGTATTATTATATACAATATAGGTAATGTGGTGCTTCGAATGTTTCAGAGATTTTGAGAGCAGCACCTTGGCACAGCACTGAGTGCCTGAGGGCAGGCACGTTGCAGCATGGCCGTGTTAGCAATTTTCATATTTCAACTGTTATCAAGCACCTATTTTTTAGAACAAGGGTTGTGTGTCAATAATTACGTCAACAGACCTTGTGATTTGGAGCTAATTTATGGACTTTTGAGTAGTTCACATGGTCGTAAATAAGAGTTTTTGTACGTCGAGGATTGTAACGGTAGAGACGCCAGCTTAACATTCAGTTCGGTTATAATATTCAACTCGTGTGGACATCCTAGATTGATTTGTACCAAATATCTAATTACTATAAATATTTAGTTGTGTATTTGGATAATAAGTCACAGAACTATATTCCTATTAGAATTATTTTATGTGACAATGTGATTTACAATCTTTCGCTGAACTCTTGATTAACGTTCTTTGCGAGTGCTAACGTTTATCTCATCTCATAATGATAAGAATATTAATTCAATTTATGAACAATTCGTAATAATAAGTAATTTGAAGTGATTTGATAACTCTTTTATTTAACTCTATCAGTGTTAGCTGATATTAGTTGAATCCAATCGAGCCATTTAGCGTACATATACTACTGAAAAACAAACATCAGTTTAATTACCTGCCATAGGGCTACTTTGTTCTTGATTATGTCTATCATAGACCAGTGTTGCCACCGGCCAATCACTGCGGTGCCGTACACAAAAGATAAAATTGCCGTATTTCAACATGATTTCAACAAAAAATACCGTACCGGTTTTTTTATTTATTTTTTACAAATTTATGAAATAAAATCACACAAATAAAGCAAGGGAACGTCCGGTTTATTTCGTATTGAAACATAATTAAACAAAAAACATTATATATTTTCATATTATTAATTCTCAGCTCCCATTAAATCGACAACATCATTGGCTTCTATACTTCTGTGCTCTGTGTTTGGTTATTTTACACTTTTTAGGAGTCGGTGGACCCGTGATATCTTCTTCCGAAGACATGATAATAAACCAATTCGACAGTGCACTCTCACTGAGTAAAATTACCAATACCAAAGACAATACAACAACGAGTAGTTATATGAGTGAGGTACATTTTTTGGGAATTCCCCATGATAAAAGACAATACAATAATGTAGAGTTGTTCAACGAGCGTGGTTATGATAGGGAATTTCCCAAAACCAAAGACAATACAATAATTTATTAGAGATGCGTTCATTACGCCGTACAATTTGACTTAAGGAAGCCTGAATACCGTACGATACGGCAATTGCCGTACGTTTGGCAACACTGTCATAGACTGATGCAGTTCACTGGGGTTTTCTCTTAAAATCTTGTCACTTTGTCTTTGAAGAAGTGAGCAACCGCAAAGAAGACATATATTCATGTGGCCTCTCTGACTTGGTCCAGGTTGTTCTCCATCATTACTGGATATTTCCAGTCGTAAGTTGTCATTTACTGCAGACATCAATAAATCTCTACACGCTTCACAGATGTAGTCATTCTCACCCATCTGAAAGAGAAAATATCACATCCATTTAATAACTGTTTAAATTATTAATAAATAGAACCTACTTCATAAACTAGATATTTCTCGCAGTCTCACACACCGATTTGAAACAAGATAGAATATACTACAGATTGTGTTGTGTTTTTTATCCAATAAGTTAAATAAGTTATTACTCGTTGACCTGAGTTTATCTTCTTTGGACTACCGACAGATTAATCCCAAAGCTTTGATAAATCATTTGAAAATGATCAAATAACTAACTAACTGCAAATATGTATTAGTATATCTAGCAGTGGAAAACATTGTAGCCAAGTGGTATTTGACAAAAACTACACAAATGTGGTCAAATGCAATTTACTATACATAAAAAATCGCGATCCACTTTGCCCAGATCAAATAGTAGTAATATAAAAGCGATAAACACAATGAGAATGTAAGTAAATAGGTAAATAAGTAATGAAAAATACTTACGTCTTTTGGGTAGACCCAGCTTGCGAGTAAAGTCGCAACTCGGGGATTCAGATCTAACGCCGGATAACGGCGCAGTCTATTAACACATATATTGCAGTTCACACACAAAATACGTGTGTTTTTATTAAGAGATCTGCCACGACCACTCATTTTTGCGGTATAAAAGAGAAGCGGATCAACAATAACCAAAAAACAGGGACAGTATCGGAATCCTTAAGCACGCACGAGTCACAGAGAGGCAATATCAGAATCCAATATAACAGTCCAGTTCGTATAAGGAGAAGGAAAATCAGAGTCCTTGGGCAGTCCGTGACTAGTAGCTCTAGTATGCACACTATCGTAACGGTTTATCAGTTGTTGGGCATATTGCCGTTTTGTTGTTTCTCTTAAGTGGCATATAGTGTAGAAATTACTTGCAGTCATTCTGTTCCTTCTGTAATCAAACCAATCTGAAGAAGAAGTTTGTCCCCTGATGTCAATTTCAATTTTGTTTATGACACTGTCTTCAATTTCTGCTAACTTTAATTTTTTTAAATATTTCTTTTGGGATCAATGTTGGAATAATCATGCTCCATTTCAATTGCATGTGGATTTGCTGGCTCATACAGTTGCTCCATAGGCATTGTTGAATTTTTATAATTTAGAACAAGATTTCTTATTCTATTATTGTAGTTGATTTTATTAATATTTTGCCCAGATAGTGGATCAAAATCCTTATTTCTCAACTTTCTTTTCCTCTTTAAACTTTCTCCACGAACTGGAGTTCCAGTATATAATTTTTTTGGCACATGAAACTGTTGTAACTTCTGGGTGCACGCTTCATGTTTTAATATTATTTTATCCCGTACCATGTACTCTACTCCCAGTAAAAGAACAGCAACATGTTAACATAGAGCAGTTATTCCACTGCCAGCAGGACACTCACAATGGGATTCTTCGGGGTTTCCGTATTTATCTTCTGTATCACAGTAGTAATGGTCCTTCCACCACCCCTCCGACATGAGGTGTGGTGCCTCCTGCTGGCGGACTGGGAGTTGTTGTTAACGGCTGAGAGGTTAAATTGAGCATCATAGCTTTTTGTAGATTCTCCACTCTCATCTCCAGATGATGGAGCCTTTGTCGATCTAGTTGAGCCTGTTCATGCATGGTGGATACCTTCGCCAGGATCTCTTTCTGTGTCCTTTGAATATCTGTTAACTATTTTAATATCTACCTCATATTGAAGATTTTTCATTGTTTTTCTACAAAAACCTTTAATGGATGTGAAATCTCCAACAGCAGAAGATCTTGCCGCAAGAAGATAGCGGGATTCATACAATTCCTCGGATAGAAATAGCTGTTATAATAAAATTAGGATTGTTAGGATTTAATCTAACATAATATTAAAATATCTCTTAGATTATGCTAGAGTTATCTTAAGAAACTACAAGTAATTAACTTTGTTTGTAATTGTAAATAATAATTTAAAGTTTATTATATTCAATAAAAGATATCTATTATATGTACTTACAAATTTAAATAGTGCCTCAACTGTGTTTTGTTTATTGGAGGAATAGCTGTGTTGCTGTTTATGTCTCGATACGTCTCTAGCGGCGGAATCTCTATTTTCGAGTCATCGTCTCCAACATTGGTACGACCAAAATCAAAATTTTTATCGTACAGCTCTAATCTGCAAGGAAAAAGATTAAATATATTATGAAGTCTAACTATAATCTACTTTAACTTAATATGAAAGAAGTCTACCTAAACATTGATTCGCATTTACGGGGCCCAATTAATGACATTTTAAACCCAATAAACGCGTCGGATTTTAGAAATTGGCTTACAAATTATTTTATAGGTTAGGAATTGCTTTACCTTTCAACAAGATCTGTTTTTTTTTTCCCGTAAGGAACCTCTTCTTCTCTTGAGCTCATCTTTCAATTCTTGTACTCGCCAAGTGGAATACATAATAAAAAATCTTATAAATTCACAAAAATACGGAAAACACTATCACAATCGCAGCTATCACTCAAAAACAAAACGTCAAAAAAAATGGCAGGGAACAAGCTAAGATAGCGCCATCTACGATTAGCTTTGACCGACCGGCCTCATTCATACTAGAGCTAACAGCGCCATATTAACAACTGATGTGCTAAAAATGTAATACAAAGCTGTATGATAATATTATAAATTTTATTTTATTCAGCCTATGACGGAAAATAATGTTAATAGTGCGATTTCGGTACGGAGAAAGTTCCGTAGTTTCTAGCTTAGTGCTAAACGATATTGCATCTTGTAGTACTACTGAAGCTAATATTTGTGAGGTTGACAGTCTTACAGAAAGAAAGGAAGTAATAGATAAAACACAATTATTTATAATTCTTTTATTACTTTCGACAATGTCTATAATATAAGCTGTTGACATTTAGACATTTGTTCTGACGTTTGATTCTCGGGATTATTCTGAACTACGAAGTATGTTTCGTGAGATGATGATTCCTGGTTAGCTCTGCTTCAGAGTAGGTATTTTCCATGGACTAAAAAACATAAAGTATAATAATTAAAGCCTATCCTTGGTCACACTACTGATAGTTTTACACATTAAAAATAAAAGTAGGTAGGTACCTAAGTACTTGAAATTGTCTATATTACTTAATCTGTATCGGTGAAGATTAGTACATTGGTCAGGTCTCAAAAAGTTGAGGGCTGGTTGGATGGCGGAAACGGGATTCCGTCGCTCGGCTTAACGGTCCTCGGGTGGAAAGGCGCACCCGTGTCAAGTGCGCCTTTACCCTAGCGGGAAATTTTGGAGCTTATTCCGCTGGCCGCTCCGACCCTCTTGCTAGAGACGATTGGAAAGAGGACATGACACCCCCCGAGGAGCAGGAGGATATATTCGAGGTGAACACTCAAGTACTATCACCAGCCCCATCTCCACAAGAGTCTCCAACCCCGGAACTTCTTCCGCCAACGCCAACTACGAATACCCCCCAAGAAGAATATGACGCCAAGCACCGACGAAGAGGCAACAACAAGAGGCCAAATAGGCCAAATAACAAGAAGCGAGGGCGAGCAAGAGACGGAATACGGCACGCTTATTAGCTATCTTGCAAAAGCAAAGCGATAGCCATAATTGCGCAAAATTTGCTTTTTTTTCGCAAATTCGTATTACGTACAGCGGAAACCAAACCATAGCAGAGCGATGGCAAAGCCAAAGATAGTGCTGCCTCTGCCGAACAATCGAAGAACTATTTTGTGCATTCAATCGATTCAATCTCTTTGGCCCGAGTGAAGTTTTGCTATTATCTATGGCTTTTGACAGCGTTGCGATAACAATCAGCCAGCAATTTGAACTGTCAAATTGCGATTACAAGAAAGTAATATTTTTTCTTCATCGCCTCTGATCGCTGCTTATTTTAAAGTGTATTGTCAGGGCTCGTGTGGTATTATTTATTATTAGAAGCATTTATTGATGAGCAGGGAAGAGATGTACGAGTAAAAAACACATCACAACAAAAGCGTACCTAGGCTTCGAAATCAAGCCAACGTCTTGCAGCTTTTAGACTCAGAAAGAAAGAAGAAGAACAAAAGATCGTTTGGAAAATAAGGTAAGTAAAGTTATTTCCTAAGTAGGAACTAAAAACCTACATGGTTTTTATCAAAGATCTTTGGTTGTAAACATGTTATAAAACATTTGTCAGTCTTTAATTACGATGATATATTTTCAGGTCCTCACAGCATTGCCCTTTTTTTGCCATGGTTTTGTATCAGAAGTCTGTGGAAATGAATTAGTGTCTACTGCAGTGAGAGAAGTCACAAGGACTTTAAACCATCATAGAATACTAAGTATATTCGTTTTCCTCAAAGGCAGAAACAAAGGCAAACAAGAAAGGCAGTTCATTATGAATGGGTGAGAATATAAATATACTTATTATGATTGGTCAATAGTTTGTTGTTACTACAGTAGTTACTGTTTGAGTTAGTTTACTCAAAACTCTATACGGGTCTCGGGGAACTAGGTAAAATGGTCCCAGTATGACAGGACTGATCATCCGTCTGGCGCTTGTGCTGGTATCCCCAAAAAGTAAATAATAATGTAAATACTGAAGTTATGGGGTGTTGCAGTATAGAAGTTACTGTTTGATTAGTATTTGGGTCCATTTCCCCCGAACGGCCACATCTCTTGAATTATTTTGGTCTAATACAATTTTGAAATGATCAAGAAAATAAACTATTCAAGAGAAATTCCTCAATACAATATCGAATTTGAATTGTGTATATTTTATATCAAAATTACTGTTTGTAGAAATACAACAAGATGTTTGAAATAAGCAAAATCAAATCCACTAATCTCTACAGGATGCCGGCTCTACAAACAGGGGTGAACAAGAGGCGTTAGCCAGTGGCCGACAGCAAAGAAATTGCATTGTGCGGAGGTCACACAATCAGAGAGGAGGAGAGAGGATTGTGAGGAGGTCAGGAGGAGGTTGTGGTTGTGTGTGTGATCTACGGGGTCAAATTAATATTACTTTTCAAATATAGTTGTACTTATGTAAATAGAATTCAGTAACCTATTTGTTATTTAAAAATATCTTTTATTCATTATAGGTATCTATTTGTTATATTAAAATTTGAGGTTATTTATGGTCAATATTTGAGATTGGCTTCTATTATATAGCCAAAACCATTTTTATAATTTTTGTCTAACCTATCGGGCTGTATGTTTATAAACGCATGACACAAAAACTACTGGACCAAATTTGATACGGTTTTCACTGTTGTATTGATAATAATAATAATATTTGGTAGTGTATTGATAAGAAGTGTATTTATTTGTATAAAATGTAAGAAATAAAGAAATGTATGTAGTCAGTTGAATATTTTTTATTCAAATAGATAACATAAATGTATTTACAATTGTTATTTCTTTTCTTACAACTTAAAGACTGTATGTACTAAGAGTTGGCCAGATACTTAGTACTTGCTATAGGTACTTATAGTACTTATTTATTAGTTTATTTCAAATAACAGAGATCCATAGTTGTGTTAGTAACAATTATTCTATGTTAGTACAATAGTTAGGTACTTATTTTTAATGAATTTATACAATTTATATCATAGAAATAAAATTTAGAATAATGACTAGTACCTTATAGGTATAGTACCTTAAAAATAAACTATACATTAAAAAGGTTGATTGTTTGAATTTGAACAAAACGACAAATATACGGACTCTATGTGCACACTATCACCATAACACAGCCTGTTTCCCAATAATAGCCAAGACTTTCTTGTCAACCTCGGACAGATCATCTTGGCTACTAGCATCACCACCTGTACCCAGAGCATCCTGCCTCCGTTTAGCCAGCTCGGTCTTGCTTTTGTGTTTCAAGTCAGCCCAGTACTATAACAATAAAAAGTTATATGAAGAAAGAAAGACAAAAATGCACATAAAGTGATTTGTACAAACCTAAGCAGCAAAATATTAATTGGTATTCTATACTTCTTTACTTATTCTACCTACTTACCTTTTTCCATCGTTCTCCAGATTTAGTTGATCCAGAGCCATAGGAATTGAGCTTATTAGCAAGGTCACTCCACTGTTTATCTACTGCTTCTTTAGACCTTGCTCCAAGCCCCACTCCTTTTGCAATTGAAGGATGTTCCGCAAGGAAATCCAACAACTCCTCCAGTTGCTCGTTTGATACTCTGTTTGCCATTTCCTAAAACACCGAATAGGAATTATATTACAAACTAAACTTTGCTGCACAAACATTACACACATTATTTTAAATCACAGCATCACTGTGCCTACTTACTTTGCGAGAGCTGCTGATCCAATGGAGTCATTTTTCACGAATACAAACAAAATCATAACAACGTGACCACTTGTAACACAAGAATGCACCATATTAACAAATTTACCACTTGAAATAGGCGCCAAGCTATTTTTTCTGATAAGTTTTTTCATATTCGTATTGAAAACACTTGTAAACGTGAAATTCCGCGAAACATCTGTTTGAAATTGACATTCATTCCTATAAATTAGTTCCTCCTGATTGCTACTCAATTGCTTTTGTCGCTAGTGTCTATGCTAAAACTAGCGAAAAGTGCATTTAAAGCCACCAGCGAGCGAGTAGCCAGCGATCACATACGTAATACGATTTTTTTTGGCGATAAGCAATCGATCGCGTGGTCACTGCGCGATCACTGCGCGATTTTTGCTGATTGCTAAAAGATAGCTAATAAGGCTGCGGGAGTGACATATTGGATTGCACAATGGGCCCAAGAAAATCGCACCAACCAAGAAATAAACCATCTCTTTGGAAGTTCGTCGCTCGTCACACTGAAAAAAGAAGAACGCATTACCACATCATTTACATCAGTACAGCCAAGATAGATACAGCCAAGATACACATACACTGGGGGCATAATAGCAAACATGGCAAAATTATTATAGCGGCTACAGACTTCCGCGAGAAGTCTTGGCGAGAAATTGCGCGAAAACCAAGAATGCATCTACACTCATGCAACCTT
Organism: Ephestia elutella; assembly: GCA_018467065.1. Taxonomy (NCBI): domain Eukaryota; kingdom Metazoa; phylum Arthropoda; class Insecta; order Lepidoptera; family Pyralidae; genus Ephestia; species Ephestia elutella. The sequence goes on along the minus strand of CM031577.1, from coordinate 18,992,847 downwards.
CTCATTCGCATTCTCGATCGTTATCCGGAATGGACGACGACAGTGCAGCGGCTTTGGTTTTGTGTGCATTAGCATCTAATAATATTGTACATACTAAAATTATAAATCAAATTAGGAAGAAAAGAAGACCTAGGCGATGGTGGATGACGCGAATTCATAGGAATAGATCGAAGTTAGTAAATTTATCTTATTTTTATATAACATGAAAGAATGTGTTTCATTTTATAATCGGTACTTGTTCTTCTGTTTCAGTTTAAGCATGCATACTCAATTGGGTGAACTAGTTGCTGAAGAAAGTGGAGAATTTAAAAAGTTTACACGACTGTCTAATAATGATTTTGAAATTTTGCTAAACAAGATTTCTCCATTAATTACCAAACAAGATACACAACTACGAATGGCAATACCAACCCGAATGCGTCTTGCAATAACATTAAGATTACTTGTTGCCCAACTAACATTTTGGTGTCAGTTACAGGTTTTATTATAACTTTAGGCTATTTAAGTGAGTAATAATTATCTCAGTTCTATCTAGAAGCGATAAAGAGGAGTTTAGTATAAAATTTAGCACTAGCAGTGATTCAAGAACTGTAATGAACGATATAATATGGCTTTTAGAGTTAGAATAGTGCTTATTACTGAAAGTATAGTTAAGATGTTATAGCTTTAACCTGTATGTAGCACCTAAATCTATACAAATGTGCTTGCTGACGCTCGTTAACACTTATTGTTGTTTAGTTGTTGCAGTGAAGTGTGTTTACGTCTATTATAATACCTAAGGTATTATATTGACTATAAGATGCAGATATAGGTTATAAAACAGAGTTTGTCAAGAGTATAGAAACACCAAATAAAGTGTTGAAGAACTCCTATATATATTACTAGCTTTTGCCCGCGGCTTCGCCCGCGTGAATTTCCCACGGGAACAGTGCTTTTTCCCGGGATAAAAAGTAGCCTATGTGCTATTCCAGGTCATTATCTACCTCTGTACCAAATTTCATCAAAATCCGTCCAGTAGATTTTTCGTGATTGAGTAACAAACATCCTCACAAACTCACAAACTCACAAACTCACAAACTCACAAATTCACAAACTCACAAACTCACAAATTCACAAACTCACATCCAAACATTCGCATTTATAATATTAGTATGGATTAAAGCTTAAATATTTATTTAACTAATGCTTATTGTGTTAGGCAGATACACGTTAATGGCATTGTAAGAGTGACAGTGTTAGACAAAACATCTGTGGATCGATACTAACTGTCAAGAGGCAGTCTTTGTAAAATTCCAAATTGTGTTGAGTTAGTATACTCAAAAACAACAATTTACAAACTGAAGAAATTCATGTTCCGAGAAGTTAAAATGAAACGTGTACAGACTTGGAGTAAACAAAAGAGAACAGGTGCAATAAAAAAAAGGATTAAGCAGGAATGTCGTTTTTTATATGATACGAATGACACAAACAAATCGCATAGTTATGATAATATCCGATTGGATACTGCTATTCCACGTATTACGAAAAATCAAGAAGATTAACTTCAAAGTGAAAATATAAATTGTCATAATACGAGTAATTTTGGTCAAGTTCGAGTGGATGTACAGGAGGGTTCCGTAGAACAAGAACAAAAAGAAGCCCAAGTAAATCACCTTTCTTTCGATTTTGTACCACTCAGTGAGTCAGAAGATTTGTATGGACTATACTTCCCTCTTGAGTACCTAAATAATAAGTCAACAACGTTCTTTTAACTAAACTAATTATGGTAACTATCACAACCTATGTAATTGTATTGAGATAAATCAGCCTTACGTATTAAGTATATTTTTAACTTATAGTGTAGTATCATCTACCGTGTTCTACATAACAATTAACCTATAATAGTAAAACATGAGTGTGGTTTTATGAAACGAGCCGATGGCGAGTTTCATAATAGATCACACGAGAGTTTTAATGCCTAATTATGTACAGTTGCATACACTACTTTATCTTCACTCATAGGAACAATTAAATTAAACAAAGTAGCTAGGTAACAAAGAAAAAAATTATAGCGGGAAATTAAGTTCAAACTACGAATGCGTGCGCCACTTTTTACACGACTGACCAAAAAAGGAGTGTTATGTTTTCAGGGTTCATGTATGTATGTATGTATGTATGTATGTAAGTTTCTTTATTCCACCATAAGTCCTCAACGGCTTAACAGATTTTGATGTGAGAGGTATTTTTAGATTCCTTGCATTCCTCCGAGTGACATAGGCTATATGACGTCATCATAAAAACAAAATGGCGGAATATATATGCGATAAATAGCAGACCAAAAAAATAAAATTTGATCAATCTTATCGAGTGGGGTATCAAATTGAAGGGCTTTAAAAGGCGATTTCAAAAATGTATATAACTTATATGTTTGTATGTACTCTTTGTGTAAAAACTTGTCAGTCGTGTTTTTTATTTTTAATAATTAGCTTGTTTCACAAGTTCAAACTGCGCATGCGTACGCCTTTTTTTTACGTTCAGCCTAAAACCATAGCCTAATTTAATAAATTAAAAAGTAAAAGTGTACTATAAATATTAAAAAGTTATTTTATGATACATTTAATAAATTAAAAAGTAAAAGTGTACTATAAATATTAAAAAGTTATTTTATGATACAGCTAGCAGTACTATACTGACTTTTATTTTTTAATTTTATGTATGTGCGTTTATAAAGTACGTCTTTATAAAACCTCAAATATTCAAATTTGTAATTCGAATATTTCGACATGAGTGTAGATATAACATATTTTTATGTTTCAATAATACCTGAGAACTATTTCAAACAGTCTCAAATTACAATCAGTCTTAATAAAAACAAAAAAAAAAATGCGCGATACTCCTTTCGCAATTTTTAAAAGTATCACAGGAAATGTGATATAAAATCAAATAGCGAGTAACATAATTGCTAATAATAATTCCTTTTCTTCAGATTTAGACAATTGTCTCTTTTCCGTCTATGTTACTATTATAATTGGTGATGACTTTTGAGGTATATTTTACTCCATCTTCTTCTTTATTTTCCTTTGTATTTTCTTCTACTAAATAATTTGGTTGTTTATCGTCCATCGTCTTTTCTTCTTTGTTTATTTCAGTTTCAGTTTCATCATTACCACAAACTCCATTTGTCACGTTTTCTACGTTTGATAACTTCATACGTTTCAAATTATTTTTGGGTTTGGAACGTTGTCTTCGGTCATTCTCGCGGCAAGGTATTCTTAGTATAATTTCCGTCACGATTTTTGTCGTTCAGTTAATTGTAAATTTAAGCAAGAAAACTTGAAAAGCACATTAAATCTTACAATTTTGTTTATTTGGCCCTACAATTGATTTATTAGTTTCGGAATAATTGAGGAATATTTTTTTGGGCGTGACGGAAATTATTTTCAAGGTGACTGAAATTAGAAAATTAGTTATAAAGTTAGAAAATCCTTATATTTTGCAATAAAAACAGTCAAAATCAGTCACATTATTGGTCTATAATACTTACTGGCTATAACTATCAAAATAAATAACCAAAAAAGTACCTTCAAAAATAACGGCGATAAAATAAACACTTAAATCAGTAATAATCTAGAAACATTAGTGAATCCAATAATGTTACTTATGAAATTAAAAACAATATATTTAAAACATCCTCGTTACAACAACAAATATCAGTAATAATAAAGTGAAAACAAGTTACACTTTGCTTATTTCTATTGCTTCGCTTGTAACGAGGACGTTTTAAATATAATATAATAAAAAAAAAACAAAACATAAATCTTCTACAAAATTTAAAATTAAAATTTAACAATTGAAGCGCCATGACAGTCGTAACAAACTTACAAAAATAACAGCCTTTATTTTAAAATTAACCAAATCTATAATTAAAATATACTTAGGTTATAGGAACTTATTTTTTAGTCAAAAATATTATAGTCTTCACTACCATCAGATTCATAATTATTATTAGTAAAAGAAGGTCCAGGAATTGTAAAATTAACTGGTGAAACTGGTGCCCAAAAGCTGTCATTTTCTGGTAACTCCAAATCATTGCACGTTGTATCGGGACCATTTTTTCTTATAGATGTAAGGTTTAGCAGAGATTTAGAGCAGATTTCTGTATCATTTGCCGGACGAATTGTAGTGCTAGATAAAATTTTAAATTTTTTTGAAGAAGAAGAGACTGTCTTCGAGGTGACCTTTATTTTATTGCAAACATTGTTTGTTAAACTGGGCTGGGGGTATACATTCTCTTCATATCCATTTAATGTTTTGTAAATTCCTATGTGATGTCCATGAGTGCACTGCAGTGGTTGTAACAGACAGTTTTCAAGATCGCAACTCAATCTGCGCATCGCCAAAGTACCAGGTTGTTCATAGCTCCAAACAACCTGATGCACTTTCATAGTGCCTTTAAATTCAGGAAGTTTTGCCGGAAATAAAAGGTCTTTTTGCAGAATGCCAGATTCATAAACTACTTCTAGAAGTACTCCTTGTGTGTTAGACCTTAGGTGGTCCATAAATGAGTCAATATCTACTATATCATTACCTTGTGCGACAAGTCTATCTGCGGTCCTTTTGATAACCGCACCCACACCATCGGGAGCGCCCTTCCCATGACCACTTTCAGTATAATTCCAACTCAAAAATTGTAACTGAGGGTAGTCTCTGTGTAACTCCGAAATTATATAAAACATCTTCTTGTTACGATATTGGCCTGTAGGAGAATCAGAAATAAAATGTATAGCACGGACATCAGGCACTTCTGTATCAATGTATTTTAATACTGGCATAAGATGCTCCCATACCGCAACGGCGTCATGTCTTAATGACTCACTAACCGTACAAAAAGACTGCGTCACTAGTTCTGTGTTTTTTTTGTAATAAATTACAACTGTGTGAAGTGTTAATTGCCGTCTACTCCCTTCAAAATGAAAGGATTGTATCTCAGTACTATACTTTGTATTATAGTTTTCACTATAATCAACATGTACTATAGCTTCGTATTCGTTCAAATTTGATTTTAGCCGTTTAATAAAGCCATTTTGTACAATTATATTCGCACGATGATTCATATAGGGATGCAACATAATCTGAAATTTATCAATAACTTGTTTTGGTGAGGCGACAATTTTATCTTTGATTATTTTATTACAAGTTAGCTCCTTGCCATCTTTTACAAATAGTTGTTTTTTTGAAGTCCAATGCAAATAGAATATTTCTTTAGAGTTATCAATCTCCTTAAAAATGGCACCGTATTGATGCATTGTGGGCATCTTCTTGTTAAACATTCTACATTGGTAGGATCGCAGCATATTGAACCTAACAATTTGTGCACAGTGCTTTCATTAATAAGATTAAATCTATAAAGAGCCGATACCATCAGATCCATATTTGAGTGGGTCTTACACATGCCCACACACACACATTACATTAATTCTATACGAAGTAGCCTGATTAAATACAGCAACTTTCGTGAAACTGTATCACCTGAAGAACGATTAATTTTAACTTTGAGGTAAGGAACAAAAAAATACATAAAATATATGTATTTTTTTGTTCCTTACCTCAAAGTAAATCTCTTTAATCAAAATATTAATTATGTGTGGGATTAAATTGCATGACATATTGAGTTAGATTACCATCTGATAATTGTTGTGGAAGGATACTAATAGATTGTTGCGAATGTCCTTGTGTTGAATTATTTTGTGGCACTCCGTAATTAACACTACATTGACTGGAATCACTATTATCAAACAGTACTGGGGATAATATGGTATTTTGTTCATCTATTAGAACTTGCTGCAATTTTGACCGTACCAGCAATTTACGATGATTAGGGACATCTTTTAAAAATGGCAACAGGCTCATTAAAAACTGATCATCAGGATCGTTAGCACTTTCTTGGAAGTATTTTAACTTCTGCTCTTCAATCTGCAACAGTTTATTATCAAATTCATCGGTCTTACGTCTTTTTACTTTTTTGGGTGATTTGAACATTTTTCTTGGAGTTTGCTCCTGTTCCTCATTTATTTTCGGCGAAGGGGGAACATAGTCGGAATTCTCCCCATCAGAAATCTCAATCGGGCACATTGTATCTGGTATACTGCTTTTCAGTTCTCTTCGGGACATTGTACTTATTAGAAATAATAAAAGTTGAAAATAAGGCCATTTTGAGTTGGGCTCCTCTTCGGCTGCTTGACCAAATTATTTGTTGGTTACTTTTTTCAATTCTTTGCCAAAAGTATCCCTTAGTCCTCGCCACTTTCTTTTGAGCTCATCAACTGAAAATAAAAATAATTTGTGGTTTTTATTTAGTTTACTTAATTTACAGGTACTTGGCAACTGGTTCATCGTTTAGATCACTTGGATATTCATTCAGGATAGCAAATAATACTATTGGTTTAATTGTACATGAAACTTGTAACGCTATTTGGGAAAATCTTTGTGAAATTCATATGAAGTTTCCATCAAATGATGATATGGTCAACATAACTAATTGTTTTTGGAAAAAATTGAGGTTTCCTAATTGTTCTGGCAGTATTGACTGTTAATTAAAAGTCCTTTTGCACTGAATTATGTTAATTTTATTGAAAAAGACATGAAAAATACACAAATTTTAACAGAGCACTTGTTGCCATGACAGGGTTCACAGAAGAGAGCGAGCTGTCAAACTCATCTGACATTTTACTTTTTTAATTTTATATGTTTCTTAAACGGGTGTCTATTAAAATACAGATTTTAATCACATCGATTATCATGTCCCAGAAAACTATTCCACGTTTCTCAATATATTTTTTCTTAAAACATCGAAAAACTTATTATCGCAGTTTCATAATATCGAACAACATTTCCTAAAAAAAACGTTATAAAATTTCTACTATTCCAAGAAAAACGATATATCAAACTAACATTTCACACATGTATTAAGATATCGATGTAACCATTTATAATAATATGTTTCAATATGTAACGATGCGCATCATAACTTTTAATCGCAGTAACGTTTCATCGAACGCTGCATTCGCTTGTTGTTGCTTAAAACATGCAAAAAGGTATAGAAAGATTAAGGCATACAGCAAACATGCATGTAGCAAACACAACAAACATGTAGCAAGCATCAGCAAGCATGCAGCAAATATGCAAGCAGGCATGCAGCAAGCATGCAAACATGCAGTAAGCATGCAAGCAGGCATGCAGCAAGCATGAAAGCATGCAGCAAGCAAGTTTTTCTGGGTGGCTCCACCAGAAGACTGGTTCTGGTTCCGCGCGAAGGAATAACACTCTAGTATATGACAAAGTTGAGCCACATGGAGTCGGGGTGTTTTGAGTCGGATTTATGATCCATTTATAATTAATGGACTAGCTATAAATTTACTGTTGATCAATACAATACTACCAGATTAATCTATCTATATAGGGTAACATAATTATATAATATTTGATGTTTGAAATATATTGCAAACTGAAACTTACGTGGAAATAAAATTATGGGTAACAAAACTTTGATGTTTCATTATTTCGATGAAATGCATAAAATATGAAAAGAAATTACGATAGAGTGTGTTTGTACGTAATGAAAAATCGTGTAAATGAAATTTCGATGTAAACAGATTTAAGGATTTGTTACATATTGTATTAAAATATCTGCGAATGGTTTTATGGGACATGAAAATCGTTGAAGTAAATTGCGATAAAGTGATGGGTTCCCGGATTGACGGTAAACATATACGAATAAAAGCTCCGATGCACTCTGGCAGCATGTTTCGTAATTGTGGCAGAAAGTCGGGACAAACGAAGTACCGTGAAATTTCGGTACCGAAAAAGACCGGGTAACAAAAAAGACCGGTAAATAAATGACGGTAAAATTCGATACGGCACTATGTCTGTCCGACCTGAGCTTAGAAATTAATTTAAACGCATTAACAACATCAGCGGGGCGATATGATAATTTTCAACAACAATTTATATTATTCCGCCATGAAATAATCACAAACAGACTAGCACGCATCCACGCGTCGGATTGCCAGCAAAAGATGGCGGGCGGCGCAACTGCGCGCGACACAGCCCTCTCGTTCAAACACACAAATGAGACTGTTTTAAGATGGAGGCCCGCGAGGGGCGATTTCAGCGCCGCACGCGACTATTGGCGTCAACAAAAACCAAGCACGTTCCGTTTCGACTTTGACAGTTTTATTACAAACAGTAATTATAAATCGTTTTTCTCGATTGTGTTGCAAGCTGTTGTAGATGCAAACTACAGATTTATTACTATAGACGTAGGAGCCTATGGAAAAGAGGGTGACGGTGGGAAAATATTCCACCGTCACCCTCTTTTCCATAGGCTCCTTTCCATAGGACATTCAAATGTCTCAAGACAATTGGAAAATGGTGCTTTCAACGCAAGCCAGGAAAAAGTATTACCGGGCACCGATATAGCTTTGCCTCACTTCTTAGTTGGTGATGAAGCATACCCTTTAAAGACATATCTCATGCGCCCTTATCCTCAAAGAAATTTGGGTCCAGAAGAAGAAATTTTTAACAAGCGCTTAACAAATGCAAGGCAAACCGTTGAGTGCGCCTTTGGTATATTGAGTAGCAAGTGGAGATTGTTACTAAAAGCAATAGAAGTTAATCCTGACCGTGCCGATAACATAATAAAGTGTGTTTGTTTACTTCATAACATAATAATTGATAAAGAGGGTATTCATGAATTGCCGACGGAAACATCTCGACGACGACAAAATGAAAATAGATTCATGACTGCAGGAGAGAACAGAAGCACAACAAGAGCCCACGTTATAAGGGAAGAACTTAAAAACTATTTTTGTCGAAATAACAACTAATTGTTCTGTCGAAATGTCAATTTACTTAACTCTTTGGAATTAATAAACTCAGTTTACTTACCAGATATGTCCATTTCTTCAGATATTTCTTCCCATGCTTTGCGCTGAACATCACGTAAATGATAACTAGAATCACTCTGATCCCATACACATTTATGTGCATAAACTACATTATTAACTTTTCGACGTCCATTTTCCTTCGAGTTTTAAAATCCCAACATGTTCGGATTTGATTCGGACGTCGGAAGTACACGTACGTAATCGTACGAACAATCCGTGCCCAGTGTGCGCACTCCCACAGTATTGCTAAGGTTGGGATTGTTCGTGCGTGTTCGTACATGAACGCACGAGTAAAATTCGATTCCATGGCGGGATAGCCGAGGGCGGCGAAGGTAAAAACTCCAAAAATCTATCTTAGATCGTTCAAGACATCCTGATCAGCAGCGCTCCACGCAAGAAGCGACAACCCCAAAAAACTATTTGACGTTGCTTCTCGTTATGCTCCATTTCAGTTAATTCGGTCGCATGTCAAACCAACTTTTAATGTTTTTCAAATGAACTAATGTTTGAATAAAATATTTATTTGCTGATTATTATAGTAATCTAAGTTGACGATATTAATGGAGAATAATTAAAATTTTACACTTTACTATGATTTATTTTTTTATGATAAGTAAGGTTTGTTAGAAATTAAGACGGAACGTGTGTCATTAGCTGTCAATGTCAGACGTCCAAATCTGTAAATCTTGTTGACAAACTAATTTAATCATGGAATGTTTTTGTTATGAATGTTTGATTTTCTATGTAATTCTGTAAGTACCCAAAATCACGTCGAGTTATTGCTACCAATGGTTTCGGTGTGACTCAATGAACGTTTTAATGTGCGGGTCTCCCTGGTTTTTTAATAAGTATTGTAAAAACAACATATGAAGCTTGTGTACCGGTATATCATTTTCCAATTCAATTTGTCTAGAAACTAATGGATTTGAACGCCTGCTATTGTGATGTGTCGAGAGCTTCTTATGCAGGTAATAAACCACGAGAATAGTGTTCCAATATATTTACTATTTTACCTAAAGTATGACATGCAAAGTTAGCAAGCTACAAGTGCGAAATTAGTTTATAGTTATCACTACACCTTGCTACCTTAAGATACCATTGTTTGTTCAGAATAAACTCAAAAAATACTAAAAAGCCCACTAGGCATTACATCCTAACTAATATTATAAATGCGAAAATTAGTTTGTTTGTTTGTTTGTTACCTCTTCACGCTTTATCTACTGAACGAATCTTCCTGAAATTTCGCATACACATAGCTGGAAGTACGGAGGACATAGGGTACCTTTCATCCCGGGAATAAGCAATGTTCCCGTGGGAAATTCACGCGGGCCAAGCCGCGGGCCAAAGCTAGTAGTATATAAAACAAAGTCACCCCTGTCTGTTTGTCCCTTTGTATGCTTAGATCTTTAAAACTAAGCAATGGATTTTGATGCATTTTTTAAATAGATAGAGTGATACAACAGGAAGGTTTATAAAAGCTGCTCCCGTGCGAAGCCGGGGCGGGTCGCTAGTTATGTATAAAATAAACATTATTATGTTGAATCATTGTGTAGAAGTTGCATAAATTAATTAGGTATACTTACTTTACTTGAGGTTTAGTTTTTTTATTTTATTATTGCTTGTTCTCATCTTTTCGGATTTAATTTATGCTAAAGTTTGATTCTTATCAGACTTTATGTGTACCTGTAACAATGATTAAGTATTACATTATTATAACATTTAACAACATTAAAATATCTAAAACAATCAAAAATATTATTACCTCATCGTTGTGAACATCTTGGACAGTTATAATTTCTTCAATAAAAGAAAAATCATGTCCATTTTCATCAATATCCTGTAAAGAAAATGAGTACTTACATTATTGTATGCAACAGTACAGTTGTCATCTAAGCGAAACTCACGCGGGCTAGTATCATATATAACTGTGCTATTGTGCACTTTTTCTTCTTCATCTTGGCTCTGTAAAGATAAATTTAAGCGTTAATTAATTTAAAAAGTCACTACTGTGTCTAGCAACCCGCCCATGCTTTGCATAGGTGCAATGCTGATGCACTTAATTTATATATGTATAAATACATATAAACCGTCCTCTTGAATCACTCTTATCTATTAATAATGTCCCCATTAAAATCTGATGTTTAGCTAAGATCATCTAAAGGGACAGACAACAATAGCTACTTTGTTTTATAATATGTAATGATACTTATTAAACAATCACACTCATCACATCACATCACTAATAATGGTGAAACTGCATCACTATCAAATTTATTCTCCTCCACAACAAAATCCATGGGACACAAGTCCATGATTGTGAGGTCTTATTGTGAGGGTGCCTCGCACAGCTCTTCGATGCAAAGTAACATACTTGTTTTGGATTTTAACCCATTCCAAATTCTTTTTTTCATTAGTATTGGTGTTGGTTTGTTTATTTTCAATAATAGATGCAGAATCCCGTATTATTTCTATAAACATGTCCTGAAAGAAGAAAATAGTTGTATTTGATGTTATTGTAGTCTAAACTAGTTAATAAAAAGGAACAGGATATAATTTCAAAAAACACCACGACGCTAGAGAGGCGGAAACATAATCAATTTACCTTTTCTTGCGACCAATTTTCACCACGTACACGATTCTTTTTTTCCGCGGAATTAATATTTTCCTTGTTATCCATTGTCAAATTAATATGTAGTTATTTTTATTTTAAGAATAAAACAACCACAACTTTTTGAATACCCAAAATAAATAAATACGCGTTTGTGTGACACTGACAAGAAAATGACCACTAAAACCGTTCTGTTATTTGATTTTAAAATTAAAATGCGTTTCGCTATCTCTTAAACCCGTTGCTTAAATCACTTAATTATTTTTTATACGTTAAAAAGGATATAACAACGTTAAATGCTATTTTATAAATAACGTTACGCACAAATTAGATAAACATTAAATGCTTGAAATGGAAAAGAGATGAACGACCAATGACAGTTGAATGAATGAAAAAGAACGAACAGGTTTAAACCTTCTCTACAAAGACACTCTTTAAACTTGGTTTTGTGGTAACTAAAGTTAGACTACACTTAGGTCCGGTTGCTCGAAACTCGGTTACGTTAACTGAAGGGTAAAGTTATGGTTAAAGTAAAATTAACCGGCGGGCTAACTTATAAAGCGTTGTTGAAGTAACGGTTACTTTAACGAGGGGTTTAATCTCAGATTTGACGGCGGTCAAAATAACCGATGGGGTGGGGGTCGTTTAAATTTTGATATTGGTGGAATTGTAGTGATCGTTTACTGTTTTTAGGTTATTTTATTATTTCTTTGCGAGAACAGTTATCAAAATGGGATCAGAGCGTTTTCTTTGGGATTTAATTAATGAAGATAGTTCCTCAGATGATGATTTCATATTTGACCAAGTAGTCCGATAAAGACAGAGGAATTTTCGACCACGAACTGATTATTTTCTATGAGAGGAAATAGATTTCAGAGCACGCTTCAGAGTGTCGAGAAATTTGGCTAAAATGCTTATAAGATTTTTAGATTCACGTCTCAAACGTTTGACCAAGAGATAAGTCAATATTTATACATATAGGTAAAGATTGATTTGATATGATTTCTTGTGAAATAATAGATTCGTCTCATAGTAAATTTACCTGTAAAGATATCTAATAATAACATTTGCTTTTTCAGAAATAATGCAATGACATCTGCAGATCAGGTCTTGTTAGCTCTACAATTTTACGCATCTGGATCATTTTTTAGATGTGTTGGGGATTCAAAAGGAGTACACAAATCAACAGTATGTAGAGCTATACACGCTGTAAGCAAGGAATTGGCTAAACTTAGACCACAATTTATTTATATGCCCAGAAATGAAGATGAGAGAAAAGCCACTGTAAACAGCTTTTACAACATTAGCCGCTTTCCAAAAGTCATAGGTGCTATAGATTGCACACATGTTTATATTCAATCACCTGGTGGCAATAATGCTGAATATTACCGTAATAGAAAAGACTCATTTTCATTAAATGTCCAAGTTGTGGCTGATGCAAATTGTTACATCAAAAATATTGTGGCAAGATGGCCCGAAGGAAGTCACGATAGTCACATATTTGATTCTAGTAACATCAAAGGCAGAATGGAAGATGGAGAATTTGGTGATACATGGCTATTAGGAGATAGAGGATATGCTTTAAGGTCATTTCTTTTGACCCCACTAGCAAACCCTACAACATCATGAGAACATCTATATAATGAAAGCCACATAAGAACCAGAAATGTCGTTGAGAGGACATTTGGTTGTTGGAAGAGAAGATTTCCAGCAATCGGATCCAAATTAAGAACAAACTTAAAATATATGCAAGCAATAATATTTGCAACTGCTGTTTTGCACAACATTTGTCGCAAGATGAATGAGGAACAACCTCCAGAATTAGTAACGGTCTGTGAGGAGATTGATATTGTTGATGAAACGGCTACAAATAATCAAGATGGTACAAGATGTGAATTAATATCATCATATTTTGATAGATTAGCTGATCTATACATATAATAAAACAGTAAAAATATTTTGTCTGTACATTTAATATTTTTAACTGAAATGGATAGAGGGAGACCTAAAAAGAACAATAGAAAGCAAAAAAAATTTTTTGGAATTTCTTGTCTGTCTGTCTGTCTGTCTGTCTGTCTGTCTGTCTGTATGTATGTACGCGTTTCACGCAAAAACTACTGGACGGATTTGAATGAAACTTTTTTTGTTGTATAGCTATTAAGCCTGGGCAACATATAGGCTATAATTCATTTTGAAAACTGGAACACCTGATGAAGAACCATAACGGAACAGCTAAAGTATAAGTAATATGGAAATGGTGTCTTAACAAAAATCGTTTAACCTGATGAGCATTTTCTACCGACGTATAAAAATTGAAGATCTGGAACATCTGATGAAAAGCTCCATGAGACCAGCTACACTTTAACATATATGGAAATGGCGCCTTAGCAAAAATCGTTCAACCTGATGAGCATTTTCTGCTGACGTATAAAAATTGAAGATCTGGAACATCTGATGAAAAGCTCCAAGAGAGATTTTTCATCTAAGCGAAACTCACGCGGGCGAAGCCGCGGGCGACAGCTAGTATTTAAATATGACTAGTGATTTATTTGTAATTTTTTTAAAAATAAAACAGATTTATTTAATCAGTCTCTTTAATTTCAATTTATTTTATTTTCTTTTGGAGAAATAACTGAACACAAATATTACTAAAAATATAAATATAAAATAAGAACTTAAATTATACATGTATCGAAACTTCATCCATTCTTTTTAATTGAGCGTCATGTATTTTAATTTTTAAATCTAACAGTAACATTTCTTTATGGTGACGTTCTTCATTATGTCTTATTAATTGGTCATGTAGTTCATGTGCATGTTCTAATTTCTTCCTGTGTTCTTCTTCAGCACGTCTATTAGACTCATCAAGGATCTCTCCTTCTCTTTAGTGCACTGGAGTTTTTCTTCAGAGAGCATTTTTATGGATCTTCTCACTGCCACCGGAGTAGCTCCAAAATTCTTTTTGCGACCTAGAAAATAAAAAAACCTGATTCATCATCATCAACACAACTTACACTGGACAATATTATCTATATCTCTGCTTACATTTTAAAGGTGATGACACTGGACGTCTTAATAAACATCTAGGTGCACCGCCACCAGTATCTTTTATAATGGGTTTCTGAAACAGAATAAATAATTTTGTAGAATAATATTAAATTTAGGAACACTAGCTGAGCCCCAGAGCGTTTAGCGGTTGAGGCGTGATTTAAGTAACAAACATACAAACTTTCACAGTAGGATAGTAGGATTCCTTTATGCCTAAATGCCCATAATAAATAAATCACCTTGACACTCTCAGCATTTTCCACTTGACCCAACGGGATCAATGTCCCCACATCACTCTTAGGCTGATCTAATTGCCTTGGAGGGCTAGGGTTGCATGATGATTGTGTCATTATAATAGGCAGCAGCGAATCATCCTAAAACAAATAAATAATGAATGAAAACTTAATATGTATAATTTTTCTGTATAAAAAACATTTTGCCTTGTATATCATACTACATTTCTCGCAAAATAACTTGACCCAAGATTGGGTGCGCAGTATTCGAGGTTAGGTCAAGTTAACAGAATAATATTTGCTCTTCTACATGCACAAATTAAACTTTTAAAGTAAATACTTCTGAAAGAAAATAATTATATTTTATTAGAAATAGGGATTACCTCAGAGTTTTCTATGTAGGTGATTGCTACAGTAATTGGCCCTTTAAGAACTTGTTTATATTCAGTTGGGTAAAATATAAGAAAAAACGCGTCTCATTATTATTATTATTTATAGTTTATATTATAAAGAAACAATATTGCTCTGCCTTACATAAGTATTTAGTTTTATAACATAAGAATTATAATAACCATTTAAAACAAAAAATGAGATCATACGAAATTTAGTAATTGGCCCATAAATCACAGTAATTGGCTCGTACAGCTACAGCTATTGGCCGTCGTAAAGCCATATAAAAAAACATAATATTCAAGGAAATTTAACTATATCTAAACCTAACTCCTTCTGCCTTTCCTGTAGGTTACTCAAAAATTCATCGTCAGTATCGCTTTCACCATCAATTTTTTCATCGTTTTCATCATCATCAGTACTTTTAGTTTTGTAACAATTATGGCAAAGATAATCATCTCCTTCTTCATCAGGAATATGCTGTTGATGCGATTTTGGCACGCAACACATATGAAAGGAACGGTGACATTCTGAGCATTTTAAAAGTCTTTTCTTTACCAGTTTTTCACATATATTGCAGACTTGGTTGGATGAAGCCATACTTTTCTTACTTTTCTTTATTTTAGCAGCCTTGGTTTCTTCAGCTTTTCGTTTCTTGTCTTCTCTTTTCCATTCTCTTTGAAGTCTGCGTTCTCTTTTCTCTATCTCTAGGTTTTCTTTCTCTTTAGCTTTTTCTTCCAGAATCCTCTGATAACCTGGGCCTGATATATGGTACGGTAAACGCTGTTTATTTCTCTTTCCTTTTCGTGCTGGCTGTGTTGGGACCCATAAAAAATCTTTTAGATTTGTTTTTTGTTTTGGCAGTGTGTGTGAAGCAAATTCACATTGAATACCTAGATCTTCTAAACTTTAGAAGATCTAGGTATTCAATGTGAATTTGCTTTAGAACACTTTAGAATCTAAAGTGATGAGATCAGTATGATTACTTGTTTCTAATTCTAAATTTAATTTTTCCATTTCTATTAAATCAAAGTTATTTTGTTCTATATCCTTCGACTTATTGCAAGTCTCAGTGTTTATCGCTTTTTCTTTCGTTCTTTCGGTGGGTTGCGTATGTACTTCTGCAGTAATAGGTTCTTCTATCTCCTTTTCTTTATCTATAGATTCTAGTCCTTTTTCATTACATGTAGATTCTTGACTTATAGCTTCAGACTCATCTTCAATTTGTACTCCTAATTCATTTTGTTTATAATAGTCCCACAGTTGATAGAGAATAAAAAAGTGTTCATTGTTTCGCATATCTGGAATTATTTGTTTTATTTGTTTAATTAAACTGATTAATTGTTTCTGTTCCAACAATTTCTTTGAATTTGCGGAATGGCATTGTTGTTTCCGGCGTCAGAAGGGTCTGGTTTGCTGAATTGTTTACAGTGGATGGGCTTTTTGCAATACACTTTGAATAATCGACAGCATCTGGGTTGAAGGGATATAGGCCACAAGCTCTAAATCCATTAATAATGCAATAGGGGTTAATTTTGTTGGTGACTTTTTTTAGAACTGTGGCAAAGTTTTGTTTTGTTTTGTACCTCTCCATCATTTTCCAGCATCCACTCACGAACAGCTGTTTTCCAAAATTGTTTAACAGGCCTAAATAATGACACATCGGCAGGCTGCAGTATTCTGGTCGCATTGGGGTACAAAGCAAATATCTCTATTTGCAAGGAATGGGCCAATACACTTAAATCATAGGTTAAATGGGATTTATGCCCATCTACAAACAGGAGTACCGGGAGTTTGACGTTATTTTTCTTCAAAAACGGATGAAAGACATGTTCAATTATATATTTAAATGTATCTGCTGTCATCCACCCAGAACTGCTAATTGCAGCACCCCAATCGTCAGGCACACTTTGCTTTATTCTTTCAGGTAATCTTTGATAAGGGTAGACAATAGTAGGTTATACGTTTTTTCCATTGGCAGATACCGCAAAAAGAACCGTCATATTTTCCTTTGCTTTTCCTTTATTTACAATATAAACATTCTTTTCACCCTTCTCTGAAAATACTCGACCTGAAGACGGGCACGTTTGAAAGCCGCTTTCGTCTGCATTAAAAATCCTGGATGGATCTTCTAAAATATCTTCTAACGTTGATTGTTTCAGTAAATCTGCTACCTCAGAGAACCATTTACGTATGTCTTGTTCGGTAACACAAGCACTTGCATGTGTAACAGCCTCTCCTGTTCTTTGTGTAATTTTAGGATGTCGTTTTAAAAAACTTTTGAGCCATCCTTTTCCTGGCCTGTTGTCTACGAAAGGGGTTTCTCGAGGATTTAAAAATCAAATAGTCAAAAAATTTTGCACAGAATCTAAAATATCTTCTGCACTTCTAGGAAATTCTCTTCTTCCCATGTCACAAATCCAATTTTCTAAATGTTTTTCTTCTTCAGTATTCAAATATGGATTTGGACCAAACTCATGTTTACTATTTGGATTCTTTAACTTAAATTGAAGAGTAGCTCTCGGAATTCCATATTTTTTCGCAGTTGCCCTTATTCCGATGCCCTTACTAATGTCTTCTAAGGCATTATCCAACTGTTCTTTCGTATATTGTGGTATTTTCGGCATTTTGTTACAATCTAGGGAAAAATAAACAGAGGTAATTAGTAATTGGCCGTATATAAATTTCAGTAATTGGCCCCCCGGCTAATTACTGATCTCAATAGATAAGATCGTCAGGATTGTTTGTAATATATTGGGTAAAACTAAACGCAGGCGTTTCCTGTTATCGCCGCCAGGCGTTTTGGGGTTCTCACACTGCTAGCGTGGATGGCGTCGCGTGTGGTCCGCCATTGCATTGTCCAGGGCGATATCGGTTTGATTTTAATACGCGGAGCGGTCTCGCGTCTTTTGCTTGTTGTTTAGTTTGAGTGATAATTGTGAATTTCCTGTTTGTTAAATAACTATTGAATTTGTGTTTGTGAAAAACTCTGTTATTGTGACTTTTTCTTGTGAGAGGTGAAACGTGGCTGGCTGTTCACATCTGGCTGTTCCCGAGTGAAACTACGGGAAGAAATCTATTTAGTTGTTATGGGGAATTGAGATCTCAAGGGTTAGGTAGGGTGATTAGGAATTCCCCCTTCCCGAAGACACTCAAATTTGGATCCGAAGAGAAAGAAGATTTAATTTGGTAAGTGTTCAATTGTAGTTA
Source organism: Ephestia elutella (assembly GCA_018467065.1). Lineage (NCBI taxonomy): Eukaryota > Metazoa > Arthropoda > Insecta > Lepidoptera > Pyralidae > Ephestia > Ephestia elutella. The sequence continues at coordinate 18,974,434 of CM031577.1, read as the reverse complement.
ATTTATAGGTTAGGTTATCATATAGGGCCCTGTAGCTCCCTTCATAAGCTACGGTGGTAGCAGACTGCGTTAAGTTAGTTAGGTTTTAGTCGGGCAAACGTGGTGCCGCGTGGAGATTTTTTCCCGGTACTTATTTTTACCGGTGGTTTTTTCCCGGTGAAGTTCCGGTACAGAATTCTTCCCGCCGCTTCGTTTGTCCGGATTCTCTCTGCCACATTTTCTGGCAGCAGAGCGTAGTTGCTCTGCACATTTTCTGGTAGCAGAGCGTAGTTTATCTACCCTCTATTTGTTCGTTTGTAAAAAATAATTAATTGTTTGTAAAAATTATTAGATTTTTCTTAGTTTGTTTGTATAAGAATATTTGTAACCTTTTTTGTATTTGTTTGCGGTTTGTACCGTGCGTTCCGGGTTTGTGCCATTCTCATACCTACCGCGGTTCTTCGTGTAGTTGCTTGATTTTGTTGTTTTTTATTTACCTTTTGTTATTTTTTGTTTGTGACTTGACGCGATGGCGAAGGCCTCCAATGCTAGGGCGACACTCGCCAACGAATTGAGATGGTTTGTGACGGCCGGAGGACTCCTGTCCCGGAAGGACAGGGAGGGCGCCATACTGCTAAGAGCGGATCACCTCCACTCACGATTGATTAGCGCGGAAGCGGCCATGGCGGCGCTTACCGAAGCCGATCTTACCCCGGAGGCCTACGCAGGTCACATGGCGGACATGGACCAGATCCTGAGTCTGCACGATGATATCGCGGAGGCGGTGACCGCAATAAGGGCGAGACAGGCTGGCGGACCAGCCCCTCGCACACCTGTTAGACAGGAAGGACCAGCGGTTACTGGTCGGCTCCCCACCCTTCAGCTGTCCCACTTTGGGGGTAGGATGGAGGAGTGGGTAGCATATAAAAATATGTTTGAGTCCCTGGTCGTAGCACGACAGGATTTGTCGAAGGCCCAGAAGATGGCCTACCTCCTCTCCACTCTTGAGGATGAAGCGCGGTCGCTCATCCAGCACCTCCGGGTGGAGGACGACCAGTACGATACGGCTTGGGAGCTATTGAACTCCCGCTACCAAAACTTACGTTTGTTAGCGGATGCGCACGCCGCACAGTTGATGGCCCTGCCCAAGGTGGCCAACAGGGCACAGTTGCGCCTGCAGTTGCTCACGCCCGTTACAGTGGCCTGTAACGCGCTCCGCACACTGGGGCTGCCGGTGGACCAATGGTCCTTTTTGCTGGTGCACATTGTATTGGGCAAATTACCCAATGACATCCGCTCGCGATTTGAGCGCGAGAATGCGGAACGGGATAGCACCACCCTACCAACATTCACTGACTTGGTGAAGTTTTTGGAGTTTGAGGCACGGGCGGCTGAGAATACCATGACGGACTCAGCGCCATCCAGAGCGCCTGAACGTAGGCCCCAACAGGGACGGCAACCGCCACCGCGTGGAGCTGGTGTGCGGGTTGCGCACCCGGCAGCAGTCGCGAGGGACGCGGACTGCCTGCAATGTGGCCGGATGGGCCACAGCCTGCTACAATGCAGGGACTGGCAGAGACTGCCAGTACAAGATAGGCGCCGCATGGCAAAGCGGCATGAACTTTGCTTTTATTGTTTGGGCGGTCACTATGCACGTGACTGTCCCAGTGCCATACCATGCAGTGCATGCCGTGGGCGGCACCACGCGATGCTCTGCATGAACCGGAACGGGGATGGCCCCCGGTTGTTGAGGCAGGGGTCCCCTATGGGCGGGGGCGCTCCTGCGCGAAGCCCTCCACCATCGGACGGAGGACGCGGCTTCGCTCGTCGCACCCCCCTCGGGAGGGGGTCGCGTACCTGCGCGGGTCTTGGCGGACCGGGACCACGCGCCCCAAGGTCATGGCCAGTATGTAGCTGGCCAGGCCCCGGATAGGGCCCCCATGGGCGGGGGCCCTAGATCGGACGTGAGAGTGGGGACACCCCCCTCCACGCGGGTTACCAATACCCAACACATGCAGCCGCAGCGGTTTTCTCCGCCGCTGCACGAGTACCCACGGCTGGAGTACCACCCGCTGTACCATATGTATGGCCGGGTCGCGGGTTCTGCCCCCCCTCAGATGGGGATGTGCACTCGCCCGCCATATTATCCGGGTCAGTGGCGCGCCCCTGGTTTGGAGAGAGTGGGGAGCCCGTAACTAGCTTGCTCCCTTGCTGGGACAGAGCCGCGGACGGTTCTGCTCCCTACCGCGGTGGTCCGCGTATGGGGTCGTGGGGGAAGCCATTAATTTGAGAGCTCTGTTGGACTCAGGGGCTCAAAGCAGTTTGGTTACCACTCGAGTGGCACGCCAGTTAGGTTTAGTCGTGGAAGACTCGCCTGTGCCACTTCTTGGAGTTGGTGGCATACAAGTGAAGTGTCTGACGGGCCAGACACTTGTCACCTTTTCTTCGCTGAAGTCCTCCACAATGAGGATCACGACTTCGGCTATGGTAATGGATACCATTGCGGGTTGGCACCCCTCGACAGACATACCGCCGGGTGTGTTGTCTTTGGTTTCGGGTCTGGATTTGGCCGACCCCTTTGTTTTTCATCCCGGCCCAGTGGACTTGCTCCTGGGCTCGGACGTATTGGGTTGGATTTTGTTGGGTACCCAGAAAGCTCTGGGTTCGTCTTCACTGATGGCAGTGTCTACTATCTTTGGTTTCGCCCTGATGGGCCCTGTGTTTGATAATAGCACCGTGGAGGAGCCACCGGTCGTCGCATCAGCGTCCTTGGCCAAGACCATGCAAAGGTTTTGGGAGGTGGAGGAGCCACCTATGAGTTCCAGGATGGATCCGGAACACGCTGAGTGCGAAGCCCTTTTTCGATCGACCACGGAGAGGTTGCCCTCCGGTCGGTTTGTAACTAGGTTACCCTTTGTTGCCTCTCGTCCTAGCCTAGGGCAAAGTAGGGCGCTTGCGGAGAAACGACTGCTGTCCATGGAGCGACGCATGCAGCGTGACCACGTACTTCGCGATAAATATATTGAATTTATGCGCGAGTACGAGGATTTGGGTCACATGTCTCCGGCTCGAGTTGATTGGAGCTCAACTGAGCATTATTTTTTGCCCCACCACGCGGTGGTGAAGGCCTCAACAGGCAAATTGAGGACCGTCTTCGATGGGTCCGCACCCACTTCGAACGGGGTTTCGTTGAATCTGTGTTTGCATTCGGGTCCCAAATTGCATAGGGACATAATTGACATCATCTTGAACTTTAGAAGACATCAAGTGGTTTTTGGCGCGGACATCCGGATGATGTTCCGCCAGACAGTCATACATCCTGAGGACAGGCGATTCCAGTTGATACTCTGGCGTGAGCGCCCTGAGGATCCTGTGACGGTGTATGAACTCAACACAAACACGTATGGTTTGAAATCTAGTCCCTATATCGCCATCAGATCATTGCTTGAATTGGCAGAGCGGGAACGGATCCGCTTTCCCCGTGGGGCTTCCGTGCTGTCACGTGACTTGTATGTTGATGACGTGTGCACCGGAGCCCAAAGTATTGAGGAGGCCCTCCTACTGCGGGATGAATTGATTGAAATATTGAAGACAGGTGGCTACGAGCTACGTAAGTGGTTGTCTAATGAGCCTAAAGTTCTAGAAGGGATCTCGGAGGATCACCAACAGAACCCTCACCTGTTTGAGGATGTGGATGATCCCAACAGGATAGCGGTGCTGGGCATGCAGTACCAGCCGCTAACCGATATTTTTACATTCCAAGTGGACTTGGAAATACCAAAGGTCTGGACTAAGAGAACGGTGTTGTCCGTAATAGCCCGTATGTTTGATCCAAGCGGTTGGATCAGTCCAGTGATATTCTCTGCGAAGTGTCTTCTTCAGAGACTTTGGACTTTGGGCGTCTCGTGGGACGAGCCGCTGTTTGGTCCTCCATTGGATGATTGGCTCGAGTTGTTTTCATCGATTAAGGAAGTCAATCGGATTGCCTTGCCTCGTCGAATATTGCCACCCGGGAAATATCGAGCCAGCCTGCATGGCTTTTGTGACGCATCGGAGCGAGGCTACGCCGCGTCAGTCTATATGCGGACAGTTGACGCCGATGGCCGGGTCAATGTCTCGCTTTTGTTAGGGAAGAGCAAGGTCGCCCCCATCAGGACTAGGCTGACTATTCCCAAGCTTGAGTTGAGTGGAGCTCACCTTCTCTCTAAATTGTTGCATCACGTTGCCAGTGAACTGGCGGCCACGGTCGAAATACGGGACATCTTCGCCTGGTCGGATAGCCAGGTCGCGCTTGCATGGTTGCGCGCGGCCCCACATACCTTGGAGGTTTTTGTGGGAAATCGGGTTTCCCAAATCCAGAATATCGGAATTGATATAACATGGAGACATGTGCCGGGAGAGCTTAACCCAGCGGACTGTGCTTCCCGAGGTTGTACGGCACCAGAATTGGTGTCACACCCGCTCTGGTGGGGTCCAGAGTGGCTGATGGGATCAGAAACATCTTGGCCTGTCTGTCAGACAGATGTTACTTCTTTGAGTTTGACTGGGCTCCGTGTACATGCTGTAGTCGCTGAGACGACGTCGGAGCCGGATTGGCTACTTGCTCGGTATAGCAGCTTGGATAAGCTTCTGGGTGTTACCAGTTGGATTAAGCGTTTCATACATAATTGTAGAAACCCACAGGCAAAGCGGTTGGAGCCGATTGCAGGTGCAGAAGAGCGCCGGAGCGCATTGTTGCATTGGGTCCGTGTCGTGCAGACCGGACGGTTTGAGTCAGAGCTTCGTATCTTGCGCGACGCACGCGCTAAGTTGAAGGGCGCGGTCGCTCGTTTGAACCCGTACATCGACTCGGATGGGCTTCTTCGGGTTGGAGGCAGGCTCCGGAAGGCGGATCTTCCATATGAGACTCGCCATCCTCTGTTGTTGCCCAAGGGCGGACCCTTGGTGCAGCTTTTGGTGTCTGATCGACACATTCGTAACGCCCATGCTGGGTGCAATGCTTTGTTGGCTATTTTGCAACGCGAGTTTTGGATTTTGTCAGCCCGAAGAGCAATCCGTAGTGTTCTGTTTCGATGTATTGCATGTTATAGGTTGAAGGCATCCACGATGCAACCACAGATGGGTGATTTGCCCGCTGATCGAATCCGACCTTCGAGACCGTTTGACGGCGTTGGAACCGATTTTGCCGGTCCCTTTTCGATCAAGGCTTCTCCCTTTCGTAATGCCCGTATTGTGAAGGGCTATTTGTGTGTATTTGTTTGTTTGGCCACCAAGGCTGTCCATTTGGAGGTGGTATCGGCTCTGACTACGGAGGCCTTCGTCGCCGCGTTGGATCGCTTTGTTTCGCGTCGAGGTCTACCTTCCCTTATTAGGTCTGATAATGGCACAAACTATAAGGGAACTGTAAATTATCTTAAGGATGTTTCTGTGTTTATTGATAAAAATTGTACTAGTTTAAGTCAAATTGCTGCCCAAAGGGGAATAACCTGGAAGTTTAGTCCCCCAAGTTGCCCCCATTGGGGAGGGATTTTTGAAGCGGCTGTGAAATCCGCAAAGACCCACCTCCGCCGCATTATCGGAGAAACGGCTCTAACTTTTGAAGAGCTGGCCACGGTGTTTTGTAAAGTTGAGGCGGTCCTCAACTCTCGTCCTCTCTGTCCGCTATCTCCAGATCCAAATGACTTGGAAGCGCTCACCCCTGGTCATTTTTTGGTGGGAGGGCCTTTGAATGCCCTGCCCGAATACCCGTGGAAGGACGAACGCGTATATCGGTTGTCGCGTTTTCAAATGTTGCAGCAAATGAGCCAGGACTTTTGGCGTCGCTGGTCGCTTGAATATTTGCATTTGCTGCAGCAAAGAGTGAAGTGGACAGACAGGACTGAGCCTCCCAGGGAGGGTGATTTAGTATTGTTAAAAGAGGCAAATTTGCCCTCATTGCTTTGGCGACGAGCTCGCATATTACGTTTGATTCTTGGCGGAGATGGCACTCCGCGTGTGGCTGAGGTGTTGGTCGACGGTTCGATTTTAAGGAGAGGTGTGACCTCTCTCGCCCGCCTTCCCGTAGAGTAAGCTAGCGGTCTGCTTCTCAGACCGGGACGGGGGATGTTTGTAATATATTGGGTAAAACTAAACGCAGGCGTTTCCTGTTATCGCCGCCAGGCGTTTTGGGGTTCTCACACTGCTAGCGTGGATGGCGTCGCGTGTGGTCCGCCATTGCATTGTCCAGGGCGATATCGGTTTGATTTTAATACGCGGAGCGGTCTCGCGTCTTTTGCTTGTTGTTTAGTTTGAGTGATAATTGTGAATTTCCTGTTTGTTAAATAACTATTGAATTTGTGTTTGTGAAAAACTCTGTTATTGTGACTTTTTCTTGTGAGAGGTGAAACGTGGCTGGCTGTTCACATCTGGCTGTTCCCGAGTGAAACTACGGGAAGAAATCTATTTAGTTGTTATGGGGAATTGAGATCTCAAGGGTTAGGTAGGGTGATTAGGAATTCCCCCTTCCCGAAGACACTCAAATTTGGATCCGAAGAGAAAGAAGATTTAATTTGGTAAGTGTTCAATTGTAGTTAATTTATAGGTTAGGTTATCATATAGGGCCCTGTAGCTCCCTTCATAAGCTACGGTGGTAGCAGACTGCGTTAAGTTAGTTAGGTTTTAGTCGGGCAAACGTGGTGCCGCGTGGAGATTTTTTCCCGGTACTTATTTTTACCGGTGGTTTTTTCCCGGTGAAGTTCCGGTACAGAATTCTTCCCGCCGCTTCGTTTGTCCGGATTCTCTCTGCCACATTTTCTGGCAGCAGAGCGTAGTTGCTCTGCACAAGGATTTTCATAGCAAATACTTGAAAATACAATTAATCTAATTTTAAATTGGTATGCAAGAAATATCAAAACTAGCTATTAGCCACCCACGGCCAATTACTGAAATAAAACAATACCCAATATAGCCGGTATAAATTTGAGGTTATTTTTTCAAAATACACTGAAATAACTTGTTTTCCATGTACGCTACCATTTACTATTTTATAAAAACACTAGCTGATGCCCGCGGCTTCGCCCGCGTGAATTTCCCACGGGAACAGTGCTTTTTCCCGGGATAAAAAGTAGCCTATGTGCTATTCCAGGTCATTATCTACCTCTGTACCAAATTTCATCGAAATCCGTCCAGTAGATTTTGCGTGATTGAGTAACAAACATCCTCACAAACTCACATCCAAACTTTCGCATTTATAATATTAGTATAGATGTAAGGAATACTATAAGATACAAACAAAATAAAATTATGAACACTATTCAAAAATACTTACCTAAAGATTTTGACAAGCATGCGGCCTCTCTGACGACTTGCGACCGAAAGAAAGAGTTTGCTCGTTCGAGCGCCATCTGTTGTCAATCTGTCGTATTAAAATGCACAGTAAACTGTCCGCGGAACAGGTTTTTGTCACTTTTACTCTCCTAATTCCTTTCATAAGCTTGTTTCTTTCTATTTTGGTTGAGATGGCCAATAGCTATACGATAGCCAATTACTGTAGCAATCACCTATTCCAGTTTCTTTTTCGCTGGTGGTGTCATAACATCATATGTTTTTATTATTTCATCAATATTCTACAAAATAAAACAAACAAATTAGCAAATAGGTTTTTTTTTTTATACCAACTAAGAATACACTAAAAAAAAAGGTAAAGGGTCAAATTTTACTACTTGAGCTAAGGGTGTAAGTTTCCTTGACCACCACCACTAGGTTCACCATTCTGCAAAAATGAGACAATTACTTGATTATTACATAATTACACTTTTTATGTACAATAGTAGGCGAGAGATATTGCTCATCGACCTTTGAAAAGAGACAATCTGTCATACACTAGTGTGACAGAGATAACGCTCTACGAAGTGGTTGGCTCCGATGTAAGTATGGATAGAGGTGAAAAATACATACCACTGGTAGGGCGTCATCGTCATATGTAGCTTCCATACCATCTGCAGATAAAAATATTAAGGATCTCATCCAGTCTTTATCGGGGTGGTTACTGCTTGACGTGCCTGGTACTTGACCTCCTCCAGTCCTTCGTCTTCTTGTGAGTTTGTGAATTTGTGAGTTTGTGAGGATGTGAGGATGTTTGTTACTCAATCACGCAAAATCTACTGGACGGATTTCGATGAAATTTGGTACAGAGGTAGATAATGACCTGGAATAGCACATAGGCTACTTTTTATCCCGGGAAAAAGCACTGTTCCCGTGGGAAATTCACGCGGGCGAAGCCGCGGGCAAAAGCTAGTGTTTAATATTTCCCTTGAACCCACATTGGGCCCCCAATGGCCCGATGGTTATGATTATGGATGGTTATGTAATTCTACAAATTTTATTGTGTAAATATTCTAATGATATAAAAATGCTGATAATTATGATAATCTATTACTAGTTACTATCTAGATATTATAAAGTTGGTAGGTACCTCACTTTAACAACTACAACACATAAAAATTAATATTTATACTTACTTTTCGGGCAGACTTCTTCATATTATCGAATTTATATTTTATTTATTTAATGGTTCTGTGCCTCGTGTTATTTGCATTAAACTCCATATGGATATGAAGCCATGTTTTCTCTTTTTGAGCTTGAGACACTGTATCCGTTTTTTTGCATAGTAATATGTGCTTATTTTCATCAATTAAGCGTTTTAAGAGATCAAGCTCATTGTTAGAAAAATTAGATCCTCTTTTCCTAGAACAAAACAGGCATTAACTTAAATCTTAGACCTTAAACACTTTTAGGATAAGTTACTAAAAAATAACATTTACTTACTTTGCTAAAGTATCCATTTTGACAAATTCACAGGTAGTACCTACGTAAGTTTAATAAAATTTCCGTATTTACGGAAACGCAAGAAAGAGAATAAAACGGTCTACTAAAAAATCACCACACGACAACAATTTTCTTTCACCGAACGAAACGTCACACAACAAATAAACAATGCCAATTTGACAGTTAATACAGTGTTGGCAGCCGAAAAAAAAGTTCCTCATCAAAAATTAAGGGAAACGAAATGAAATTGCACTGACAACACTTTTAACCCTCGTATAATTTAACCGACGCGAAAAATATCTTTGGGCAACTGAATGCGAAGATAACCGACGTAACTTTTTTAACCAAGGTCAAAATTAACAATAGTTAAGTTTTAACCTTTACTTTACAATAATGTACGACCAACCGGACCTTAAACACGCGTCTAACATCTTAGACATTGTTTAGGTAAACATGGTTTAAACATGTGTTTATAATATTTTTTGTAGTAAGACTGTAAGTGTGTCATCTGCGATGCGATTGTTATTAAGTTCCCGCATGCGTCTAAGTAATTGAGTAGGTTTTTGGTCACCGAGCTCTATGTCATTTATTAATTTATTTAGTTGACGAGACTCGGATTCTTGACAACCGGGGTTACTTTGATCAACATTGAACTGAAAACGTTTGTAACTTTGAATCCTGAGTATTATTTTTAAATGAAAAAATTAAGAATAATCGGCTTTAATAACCCTCTCTCAAAACGTTAAAATAACAAAAAATAATGTTATATATTTTGAGAAAAAAAATTAAAACATCGTGATCAAAGTTATACTTGATTTGGGGTTACTTTGAAATACCCCTTTTTTAGTATGAATATAGAAACTAACCCCAATCGCTATTATAAAGCAAAAAAAAATATTAAAATCGGTCAACAGGAAAAAAAAATATTGCTAATTTAATTCCTTGGGGTAACTTTGATCAAATAAAACTACCAAATTTATGACAGTCTTTATTTCAATTGTTATTTTCAGTCTCCTAAATTATCACATAACCTCTTTGCTTATAAAGATTCTAAAACAAATTCTAACATAATATTTGTAGAATGCTTTTCTTAGCTTACACCTAATTACTTTTGTCTTTTATATAATCACAAAATGAGATCAAAATTAGAAAAAAAAAAATCAATATCGCCATTGTGGCTATAATGAACATGTTGATTTAACGAAGTTCTGAAATATTAATATCAAAGTTAAACTTAACGCATTCAACGTTATCTTCACCAGCTGTTATTTTAGGCCTCGGCAGATAGCTTAAAATATCAGTTTCTTCAATCTCTGACACATCATCGCGTACAAGTCTGAACTCCTTTTTATTGCCCATTGATTTAAAACCTTCGACTACTATGGGGTCCACACAGGTAATTCGACAAACATATTTGTATGTTTTCTTTCCTCGACGCGAATAAAACTTTGCCAAAACAAATCTCCCTAATTCTAATTCTTCTTGTGCCTCTGACACTGGATTATCAGACTCGCTGCCTTTATCTATGGGGACCAAATTACGCTGTGCCTCTTCACGATTATTTAATGCTAAGTTTTCTTGATCCATATTAGAAGCATCAAAGTTATTAGTATCGGCATCTGACGCGAATGTGTCAACTGCCCTAGCACTAGTAGAAACGCTGGCACCTGGCTCAATATTTAGTCTTGTCCTTTTTCTAAGACCTGATTGACCACCGTAACGCTGTTCTCTGAGATAGTCGGTTAAACAACTTTCAACTTCATTAGTCGGGTCAGTGTTTTCTATGGCGGGCAGTCTTTTCAGCACCTGTTCTCTCGATAGGGGAAAAATGCCGGTTGCTTTAAAAGCACTCATTAAATTTCTTTTCACTCCTTCAGAGATATTTGAGAAATGTTGATTCGGTTTGGCTTGGACTGAATCAATCTTTTCTAGGGCTTTTTGAAGCAAGCGTGGAAAAGCATCTTTTGGAATTGTTGATAAACGAGGGTTTTGCATTTTCCAGTTTGTCAACACGCTTCTCCAAGCGCTTTTCATAGGCCTGAAGAAGGCTACATCTAAAGGCTGACATAGATGAGTTGAGTGTGGAACTAGGCAAATAAAATCAATGTTGTTTTTTCCACATTCATTAAGAACGTCATCATCCATATGTGAAGACAAATTGTCTCCAATTAGAACATTCCTATCTGGCAATGCTTTGGCGTGCGGCAAGAAAGAAGTCCGAAACCAATCACGGAAAGTCACGCTATCTATCCAGCCGCTGCTGGTCCTATTAAATCGAGATCCTTGCGAGCAACAAGTTTTTTGGCAACATGGTGCACCTCGTGGTCCCCCTTCTTTCCACGTATCATATAGATGAACACTTTTATAGATTACATAGGGCGGCAAAAGAACACCATCAGCAGATCCGCATATCATAACTGTAGTGGCACTTTTAGTAAAATTCATGACTTTTTCGGGGTATTTCACCCCTCGCCTGTAAATGCCTAGCTTTTTCCCAGGGTCGTCGCTCATATTTGTCTCATCAAAATTAAATATATTAGAAGCAGGCAATTTTTCTATTACAGGTGTAAGATTATCAAAATAAGCATTTATACTCTCGTGTGACACATTTGCCCTAGCTTTTTTAATATTAGATGAGACCCTTTGAGAGTATTCATCTTTATGGCGTCGTAGAAGAGAATATGCCCACTCAACTCCGGGAAGATTGTCAGTAAATTTAGAAGCCACTCGCCCCTGTCTGTCCAGAAAAGCTTTTGCGAAGAACCTTAAATCCAGAGTAGTTAGAGGATAGCCCCAGTCTGAACACTTTGCGGCTGATTTCAGTAAAGCTTTTTCCTCAGATTCAGAGAACACCGGCTGTGCACCAGGTTTTTTTACATGCTTTCCTTTGTATTTGTTATACAGCGTTCCATAAGGTACATTATAATGTTCTGATGCCCCTCTAATCGAAAATTTACCGTCCACGACTTGACTTAATGCTTCTTCTAATATAGATTCTGAGTAATTTCGGTACTCACGGGAGCCCAGTTTCCTTTTATATATTCGTGGCATGCTTCTGACAAAAAAAGCATAACACAAAGCCATAAAGCAGATGTTCCTGCTAGCAGTTGGGGTGACTTTGATCAGTTGATCAATCTAACACCATGCACCCGATCAATGACACCCCACATAAAACAAACCGGCAATATAATGTCAGTTTTAAGGTTATAACAACGAACACATTTATTATAGATTCACAACTATACAATACTTCATGGAATTTATTCCAAAAAATCATGAATCTAACACACACTGGACTGCAAATGAAGTTTTTCAACACATTTTTTACTGGAAAATTGATATCAATGGAAAAATTACCTTTTTTTTACACAGAACACAGTGAGAACGCCGGCGCACGTGCAGGAATGAATTTGACAGCTAATCAGTGTTGCCATCCGAAAAAAAAATCATAACAAAAGTTGATTCGTTTTACGCAATTTTCATTTTTGTGAGAAAAGAAAGTTTTGATCAAAGTAATCCCATGAATTAAAGTAACCCCTGTTTACGGTACATATATTAACCTATCTTTTATAGTATTGTATACATTTTCTGTTATCATATTTTCGAGTCTCTGAGTTTAGTGAATGTCGCTAATATCGCTCAATTCGTCTTTACCCAACTTAGATATTAATATAATTGACTTTTGTTGAGGTCACTAACCTTATGTATGTCCACGATGGCGTTGAACTGATGAAACTAGAGTCGCGGCTGCTGTCGCCAGAACTCCGGTATTCTTGACATCAAGGCGAGTGCAGCTGTGCACGCCTGTGTTTCAGCAGGTGATGGGCTCTGGGCTGCGTAGTCGCCTTCCCAGCCCAACAATGAACCCTCCTCTTTTATTCGAGCTTTGGACCGGCAGCACCGTCAAGACGGGTACTGGCAGAGTTAATACAAATTTATTGATCCACGATAAAATTACTTAGTTCCTGCGGCGCTACAACCCTTTGTGGGTCAGAAACCGTTGCGATAATAAACAAAATATGAGCATGCCCAGGATGTAAAGGATAGTTATTATCATTATCCAAAATTGCTTCAGTTGGTATCCCATCTCTTCTTGATTCTTCTGGCCAATATTTATTTCTTCTTTTGTATATGTTGTCACATATGTGAGAGGAGGTTAATAAAACCCGGAGGTCAATATGTGAACACATATTTATTTTAAAAAATATAACAAAAGGAATGGGCGTGGACCCTACTATGCCCGACTGACAATTTGCTCCGTTGGCATACCACTTCCCTGGCAGTAATGATGACGATGATGGGCCTTGATGTCGATAGGGGAGCCGGTGTAGTGCGAGTACAGCGCTGGAGGAACGCGCGTAAGGCTGCGTGGACGACGCAGGGTGTTCCTTCCAGCCCAAAAGGCCAGTGGTTGTTCCCAGTGCTGGAGGGACGCGCGTAAGGCTGCGTGAATGACGCAGGGCGTACCTTGCAGTCCAAAGATTGTTCCCCTATTGGGGAGAACGATTTTTTAACGTTTTGTTGAAGCAATTAAGATGTTAGAATAAAAAATATTATTACAACAACGTGCGGAGTGGTTTAAATATTTTAAATGTGAATACACGGCCACACGCTAGCTCTTTTCGCAACGATGTGATGCGAGGACCCTTCCAATGCATGACCGCTGCGCCGGAGACGCGGTCACCAGGCCACGCCTCCTGGGCTTTGTTATGAGAAATCGAAGCATCTCGAACTTTAGGGATCCGTATTGGAGTGAAGCGCGAATAAAAAAACCCTTTCATACTAGGGTAATATATGCATGATAAAATAATATTTTACTTTTTTGCTATGATATTTAATATTTATATGTACAACGTTACAATGTGTTTCCCATTGTATGAAGTTGTTGAAGAACAACACTTGTTTATAGACGGTTGAGATGTGCAATGATCACGATATTATTTAACTAGTTAATATATGGTTATATTTCTCGCAAATATTGTACATTATTGTTGTTTATAAAATTGTCTAATTAACATGTTTACATTTTAAGTACACGGCACAAATAACTGACCTAGATACCATTATTATTAGTATTGTAATAGACATAACATATTCACGTCGGAGTCACCATTGATGAGTAGCCCTTGTGGTTGGTCGCGAGGGAGTGTATAAGAGTATAAGAAAGTCAGATAAAAATACTGTTCAATTTATTTAAAGTCACTAAATGTTCGATATAAAAAGTAATACAAAAATTGAGGACACTTTTTATACATGACCAATATGGTCCACGGTGCAAGGGCTACTGTCTGCAGTAGCCTGCATGTGCGATTATGCACCGTTGCAAATATGTAACGGTGACGTTACAACGTCGCTTGCCTCTCTAACTGACGTAACTGACATTGAAACATACGATACGTCGATTAGACAGATCGATTCGTCTTTCAAAATTGATTAAGATGGTGTAGATAACTCAGTGTCGAAAAAAATGTCAGATACGTCGGTTAGAGAGGCAAGCGACGACAAGTGAATGACGCGTATGATTCGATACCGTTCTTATGCATCAGGCAAGGTGCGGGCATCGGGCAAGGTGCTGGCATCACGTAAGCTGCTGACATCGGGCAAGGTGCTGGCATCGGGCAAGGTGCTGGCATCAGGCAAGGTGCTGGCATCAGGCAAGGTGCTGGCATCAGGCAAGGTGCTGGCATCGAGCAAGGCGCTGGCATCACGTAAGCTGCTGACATCGGGCAAGGTGCTAGCATCAGGCAAGGTGCTGCCATCGGACAAGGTGCTGGCATCACGTAAGCTGCTAACATCGGGCAAGGTGCTGGCATCAGACAAGGGGCTAGCATCAGGTAAATTTGTGGTTAGATAAATTTGTGGAACTTGTGTATCCATATAGTAATTATTTACTGAGTCATAGGACAATGCTTCTTCTTCTTCAGTAATTGTATCAAAAAGTTCTCGTTGTACTCTCAGTTGTAAATACTTTGGAAGATCGCGTGTCTTTTGACAAAGACTAGCGAATAAATCCGTTAATGCATCTCGTGGTCGATTCTAATCAATATTTCTCGTCCTTTCTTCATGTCTTTCACGTCGTCTTTGCTCTCGATTTTTCTCTCCGATCTGAAGAACCTCAGTAATTTCAATTTTTTGCTGTTTTTCTAGATTGAATTGTAGACGACGTTGAGAGTGGAAGATCTGACGGCGAGGCAGGTGATTCAATAACATCGTTATTCGTGTTTGTATCCGAACTGTTTTTATTGTCGTGACTAGTCTTTTGTAACGGATTCGAGTAATTTGAAGAAGTCTCGTTATTTTCTTTTTGTGTCAGTAAAAAATTCATTAAAGCCTCATATTTCCATGGTTTTGAATTTTGTTCTACCTAGCCTGTGGATGTTTTACGTCGTCGCAGAGCTACCTAGCTAGATTTTACATAGAGAGAACCTCCTCACCATCATCACACCGAAAAATCCGAGATCCCAAGGCTAAAAAATACCGCATTGTAGTGATAACTACAGAATTATTTTGAACTTCTAACTGGTCAACTTTGCATGTCATATTTTAGGTGAAATAGTTGATATATTGGGATACTATTCCTGTGGCGTATTACCTGCATGATAGGCTCTCGACGCATCACAATAGCAGGCATTCAAATCCATTAGTTTCCAGACAAATTGAATTGGAAAGTGACACACCGGTACACAAATTTCATATGTTGTTTTTACAATACTTATTAAGAAAACAGGGAGACCCGCACATCAAAACGTTCTTTGAGTCACGCCGAAACTATTGGTAGCGATAACTCGACGCGATTTTGTGACTTACGGAATTATATTGAAAACTAAACATTCATAACAAAACATTCCACGATTAGATTAGACTGTCAACTGAGATCTACAGAGTTGGACGTCTGACATTGACAGCTAGTGACACACGTTCCGTTTTGGGTCCTAACAAACCTTTCTTATCATAAAAAAATAAGAAATCATGGTAGGATTGTTGTAAAATTTTAATTATTCTCCTTTAATATCGTCGACTTAGATTATTATAATATTCAACGAATAAATACCTTATTTAAACATTAGTTCTTTTAAAGAATATTTAAAAGTTGGTTTGATGTGCGTTCGAATTAAGCGAAACGGAGCGCGACAAAATGGAATGTCAAATCGAGTCGAGTCGATTCGCTCTCTTCCTGGGTAGGCGCCACGACTAACATGGCTTGAGCAAAATCATTAAATTTTTGGGGTTTTTTCACTTTCGCCGCCCTCGGTTTCCCGTCATGGGACTATAGTTTAACCTTTAGCTTTAAAATCCGCGATACGCGCAAGGACACAGGGGATATTCGCCGCCACGAAGTTGTCGGGAACATGAGCTGTTGAAATCCACGTGCCCGCCCGGCCATATGAATCGACGCTTCCTGGAGTGTCCCCCCATCGCCAGAGGGTGCGGTTTCCCCGGACCGTGGACCGCATGCCACGGCGCAGGCCCCGTCGTCGGCGACCCCAAGGCGCAACACACGGATCCTAACCTTATTTCCAAAGGCCGCATCGCCGCCTCCGATCCGATGTCCCTGTAGTTGCTCAGCGCAAACCTCGGAAGGTCCAGCCAGCGTCTACTATCTCGCATACAACGGAGCGTCGCAGGAGCGCCGCGCCGCTTTGATGACGCGACCAGCACCAGTGCCCGAACCCAACGGATCGTAATGGTGAACGGGACAACGTTCTAAGTGCGCGCAGACGTTTGTGTACGGACCTGGCCAGGTACCTTATATTTGGTTTATGTTAATTTTAATTTCCTATTGCGGCAAAGACTTATCAGATTTTGGTATTAGTATAACTGTGTCCGCCTTCAGCGGCTATTGTGTCTATGGAATAAAATGCTATATTCTATCCCAACCATATTGTATTAATGATATCACCCTGCCCGTGACTCCCAGAACTTAAGGCTTAATAGACAAGAGGTCCTTGTACTTCAAAAGTACGAGGCTCTATCCTGAGCATTACATCCGGCTCTCTCTAAAGTAATTGTTCGTGTATAATCGCACTGCGCAGGGATATTGCCCGTCTTCGCTTCAAATAGTTGGAGACCCCTGCGCACACACCGCCCAACATACACTTTTTATTTTTTTTTATTTTTTATACACGACAGCATATATGTGTGAATGTTTTTTTTTTCAGATTTTTCTGGCTACAATTGTTTTAGGTAGTTTCTGATTGTTACTTGTACCTTTGTACTGTGTTGTGGCACTATGTATGTCTTCACTTTTTAAGGCTGCCACACACCGGATGCGTCTGCGACACCGTGCGTTTCATCTGCAGCACGGCTGCGGCAAAAGCAATTCACACCGGCTCCACGGCGTCGCAGACGCACGGTGTCGCAGACGCAGCGCGCTGCGTCTGCGACGCACAGTGGAATATGGTAGAACAAACGCATATCATAAATGACTTTTACCAATGACAAATATAGGGGATCCTATGAATATAATTTAATAGTTCGAATGTCGAACTTTAATATTCTGTACCTTATTTTTTTTTAAATACATTACAAGTAATTTTTTTTATGTTCTAAAGTTAATCGTTTATACAACTACAAATTTTAAGTCCGTCATCTACAATTTTCAAAATGAAATAGCTTTAAAACTTCAAGTGAAAGGTACAAAGTATTATATATTTTTGGAAAGCTTATCTATTGAAGATTTAAAAAAATATATTACATATTTTTTTTATTCCAATATATAATTATATAAAAATGTTAATCATCACATGGTGGAAAAAAGGTATCTTTGAACTTCGTCGAAGGTTTTAACACTTACCCACGTTTGCCCACGCTTCGAAAATATTATTATTTTATAGTATAGGTACTCCTTAAAAACATATGAAAAAATTAGCTGCTACTTCCTGCCAATCACGAAGAAAAGTAAAAATATCTACAAAGAGTATGGGAACAAAATCACCATCAGTTGCGGTTTCATAGGTTGACGTGTCTATCAATACGTAATAATTTATAAATATAACAAAGGTATATTTATTAATTGAATTTATATGCCACTAGCTTTTGCCCGCGACTTTGTTCCCGTGAATTTCTTACGGGAACAGTGCTTTTTCCCGGGATAAAAAGTACCTCATGTCCTTCTCAGTACGTCTACGTGTTTGCGAAATTTCAGGAAGATTGGTTCCAGTAGATAAAGCGTGAAGAAGTAAAAAATAAACAAACAAACTAGGTACTTGTGCATTTATAATATTAGTAAGGATAATGTTAGGTTTTGTCATTTTTTGTTTCATTTTCTGTGAGAAATCAGATATGTATTTAAAATAATTCACACGTTATAAAACCAAATCCTAACTAATATTATAAATGTGAAAGTGAGTTTGTTTGTTTATTTATTTGTTTGTTACCTCTTCACGCTTTATCTACTGAACCAATCTTCCTGAAAGTTTGCAAATATATAGTTTGAAGTACTGAGAAGGACATAAGGTACCCATCATCCCGAGAAAAACGCTATTCCCGTTCACTCGGGCAAAGCCGCGGGCAAAAACTAGTAGTTATATATAGAGTAGTAAAAAATATTTCTCCATTATTAATTCAGTTTACATTTTGAAAATTCGGCTATTTTATTTTAAAATGTCTTTTCTAAACTATAATGTTCTAAACGAGAGCTGATTGTGTAGAAGGCGGAAAAAAAACTGCGGCACTATCAACATATTTAAAAGAAAAACAAGATTCTGAAGGTGACTTTATTATTGGTGAAATTCAAAGGCATATTATCCCTTCGTTTAACAAGCGCTGGCAAGAAGCAAGACGAAATAAAGACTTGTTTTTTAAGAAATAACATCTATTGGTTGGATTCCGAATATTCAGTGATTATACCGGTATCAGAGGTATAATCACGGAAGAAGCTTTCTGAAGACGCACGAGAATCCCGCAACAAGGAATTTAAAAAATGTCGCCTTCATCATACTTGGAAATGCTCTTGAAGAGAAAATGAAAATGAAGATACTCTACAACTTCTCAAAATTCACGAACTCATTTCGGATCCTGAAGCTCGCCAGGTGTAAGTGGTGAAATGCAAGTTATGTCTGTTTAGAATTATTAAAATAACAATTAGAAATTGAAATAACCATATAAACCAATTAACCTAATATTTAGTAGTAACTTTCTTCATAATTTTGATTAATTTTTGTATTCAGCGTTAAATGGGTAATATATACCTATATAGCACATATACTTGTATTTTTTTAATTTTTATCATTCTAAGATAGTAATCTTAACTGTTTATTTAACTATTTTTAAGAAATATATACTCATACAAAATGTTTAAAAAAATGTGTCATCAAATATATACCATTAATTTATATTGTGAATTTTCAATGTTAAAAAATAAAAAATGCGTTATACTATTTCAGCGAAAGTTACATATATAATACCTTATATATCCCTTTATATTACTGCAAAATTTCACAGCTTTATCTTTAAAATTAATGGATTTACAGATTTTTGATCCCAAACGGACCCATATTTTCCATAGTGCGACGCCGTGTTTTCGTTTCGGATCGCGGCTGTCATTTTGTTTCAAGATGTCGAACGGCGAGGAAGATAGCATTTCAAGTGAATTACTTGACTTGCAACATAATAATCTTTATTTAATACTTACCTTCAATTCCTAATTCCCTTCCAATTTTTTCCCACAACATAGTTTTATATGAACTGTTCTTATAATTTTTGTCCTGTGGATCATATAAACATTTGTAACTGCGTACTATATTAATTATCTTTTCGCGTATTTCAAAATCCATGATCACTAGTTACTAAAATCCAAACTAAAATCTGTAAATATTCACAACTGGAGTGCTGCGGCCGGTGTCGCAGATGCACGCAGACGCATAGATCACCGCGGTGTGTTTTCGACTAAAAAATCCTACGAAATACAACGTCAACACGCCCGAGCGAGTGAGCGACGCACATACGGGTATTTGAACGATCTAGGCGGCCAAAATTATTTTAGGGTCGATATTGGTTCTTAACGATATAAGTAAGTAAAACAAAGGTTTAAATATCAAATCGAAGCTTATTTATTCTAAACAAAAAATAAAATCAGGAATTAACAAAAAAAAATTAAGACAAATTTTCATCTTCGCTTTCTGAAGAATAATTAGGATCATTCGGATTCGCAGGCATAAGTAGAGCAATTGTTTCTGGCAAGAAAAAAATATGTTTTCTTCTTTTTACGCTTCTCATACTACTTAACAGGGGATCCGAAGTCAAAAGAAGCCTGTTAAAAATGTTTTAATATATCGGATGCATTTCTTTTTCCACTTTTTCGCAACTCAACCTGAACAGCATGAACGATCACTTCTTCTTCTAGATTAGACCGAATCTCCTCAGTTTTTCTCCTTTTCGTTCTTTCACTCGAGTCTCGAAATATCTTACGTGGGCGGCCTGGCCGGTTTTGATGTGCAACAGCGGGAATCTCAATAGTTCCTTCAAGCCATGATTCATTGTATTTGCGAAATATGTCTTCTTTCTTATGAGCCTTTGACCATCTTTGTTTTAATTGGCTTTTAAAGTGAGAAAAGGTACATTTGAAATTTTTAATTTGATTTTCTGAGTATCCTTTGCATGACAGTAGTTCCTCATACAAGAAAGTCAGTTTTTTTTCCAAATTAGGCAAATTAAAGCTCTGCATGCGTTCGAACAAGTATTTACGGGTCACAATTCTTGCTCCCGAGGTACTTGGTGAACCTAAAACAAAAATACTTTCTTTAAAACATAATTACGGACTTTTTTATAATTTCGCCAAAAAAATAAAAATGGTCTAATTTGGGACTTATCCGCGACTTTCCGCGGCAATTTTTTTAATTTGTTACTACTTAAAGCTTTAAACTTTTGACTATATCAAGAATTATCACAGGATATAACTTGGAAGTATAACAAATTCCTTATTAAACACAATACATAGCTTAAAAATACCCCTTAAATACACGTGACATGCAATACACTAAAACTAATAGTTTAAGCTATAAAAACTATCGAAATTTTATTTTAAATAGAAGATAATTACCTGTTGTATTAGGATCCATAACTTTTTATTCCAAAATAAGCGTAAAATAATAAATATTCACTATTAAAGTTTTTCCTTGCACACGAAAACCGAGAAGAGACACGTACACCAAACGAGACGATCAAATTCCGACTACTCGGGTAGCGCGGCACGCACAGGTGGGAAGACGGGAGGTGTTGGGTATTGTTCTTAAACCTGTCCCGCATTCCAGGTAGTGTTTTTTTTTTACCTGGCTTGCATTTCATAAATTTGACTTTTGGCCGCGTAGATCGTTCAAATACCCGTATGTGCGACGTTGCCGTTCCGCTTATGCGCGACCGCACCGAGGCCATGTTCAGTTTGTATCGCGCGGACTGCCGGCCGACTGATGCACGCAGACGTAACGCAATGCGTCTGCGACACCGTTGGTGGGAACCACCGCGTACAAATTCAAATAATACAAATCAAGACGCAGTGCAGCACGTCTGCGACACCGTTTGGTGTGTGTCAGCCTTTAACCATCACTCTAGTAAACATGGCTGCAAGTTTGTTTGTTTGACGGTAACTTGGTAGCCTCAACCTGGATTTGTGGAAAGACCCGATTCGATGAACTTATCTCTACCTTTTGACCGCGGCTTCGCCCGCGTAGAACTTTATTGAAACTTGGCCTTCACAGAAGGGTGTTTTTCACGTCAAAAAGAATTATATAATGAAAGTATATTATGTCTTAAAGCTACAAACTACTAGCATTGCGGAACGACCACTGCTGAAAAGAAATGCCGAAAGAAACTCTTTCTATTGTCTTTTACCGAGTATACAACAGTATCCTATGTGTTATTCCGGGTTCTGCTGAGTAGGAATGCCGAAAGAAACTCTTTCTGTTGTCTTTCACCGAGTATACAACAGTATCCTATGTGTTATTCCGGGTTTCGCTCTATCTGTGTACAACAGTTTATCGAAATCCGTTCAGTAGTTTTTGCGTGAAGAAGTAACAAACATCCTTAAAGTTTCCAACATAATAAAATAAGTGTAGGTCTACGTTGGTGTATGTGCGGTGACAAAACAATCGCCAGATATGCACATTGCTTTGTCGCAACCGACGCAGAATGTTATTATCCGTTTTCTGCTTTGTCGCAACCGACGCAGAATGTTATTATCCGTTTTCTGCAGACCAAGCATTTTCTGCGGAGACGCTGGGTACCAACATACGTTGATTTTCGAAGTCTAGGCGGCCAAAAATATTTTATTGCTTTAATTCATTCTTAACATCTTAATAAATAAAAACACATATAATTTGATTATTTTTTTTAATTAAATTCACAAGATAATATTTTTAATAATATAAAATAATGATATTAATATAAAAATCGTACATATATAAATAAAAATTATTTCAAAATTGTTTTTATAATATAAAATTGTATATGTACAGTAACACTTATTCATTGTCCTCATTGTCACTATTGTCTGAAAATTCGGAGGGTTCATTCGGCTCTGCCGATATGAGCATGTCGATGGTTTCTGCTGCTCTGGGCTACGTAGTCGCCTTCCCAGCCCAACAATAAACCCTCCTCTTTTATTCGAGCTTTGGACCGGCAGCACCGTCAAGACGGGTATTGGTAGAGTTAATACTTTATTGATTCACGATAAAATTACTTAGTTCCTGCGGCGCTACAACTCTTTGTGGGTCAGAAACCGTTGCGATAATAAACAAAATATGAGCATGCCCAGGATGTAAAGGATAGTTATTATCATTATCCAAAATTGCTTCAGTTGGCATCCCATCTCTTATTGATTCTTCTGGGCAATATTTATTTCTTCTTTTGTATATGTGTTTCCCATTGTATGAAGTTGTTGAAGAACAACACTTGTTTATAGACGGTTGAGATGTGCAATGATCACGATCTTATTTAACTAGTTAATATATGGTTATATTTCTCGCAAATATTGTACATTATTGTTGTTTATAAAATTGTCTAATTAACATGTTTACATTTTAAGTACACGGCACAAATAACTGACCTAGATACCATTATTATTAGTATTGTAATAGACATAACATATTCACGTCGGAGTCACCATTGATGAGTAGCCCTTGTGGTTGGTCGCGAGGGAGTGTATAGGAGTATAAGAAAGTCAGATAAAGATACTGTTCAATTTATTTAGAGTCACTAAATGTTCGATATCAAAATGTAATACTAAAATTGAGGACACTTTTTATACATGACCTATATGGTCTACGGCGCAAGGGCTACTGTCTGCAGTAGCCTGCATGTGCGATTATGCACCGTTGCAAATATGTAACGGTGACGTTACAAGTGAATGACGCGTATGATTCGATGCCGTTCTTATGCATCAGGCAAGGTGCTGGCATCGGGCAAGGTGCTGGCATCAGGCAAGGCATCATCAAGCATCAGGTAAATTTGTGGTTAGATAAATTTGTGGAACTTGTGTATCCATATAGTAATTATTTACTGAGTCATAGGACAATGCTTCTTCTTCTTCAGTAATTGTATCAAAAAGTTCTCGTTGTACTCTCAGTTGTAAATACTTTGGAAGATCGCGTGTCTTTTGACAAAGACTAGCGAATAAATCAGTTAATGCATCTCGTGGTCGACTTGAATCAATATTTCTCGTCTTTTCTTCATGTCTTTCACGTCGTCTTTGCTCTCGATTTTTCTCTCCGATCTGAAGAACCTCAGTAATTTAAATTTTTTGCTGTTTTTCTAGATTGAATTGTAGACGACGTTGAGAGTGGAAGATCTGACGGCGAGGCAGGTGATTCAATAACATCGTTATTCGTGTTTGTATCCGAACTGTTTTTATTGTCGTGACTAGTCTTTTGTAACGGATTCGAGTAATTTGAAGAAGTCTCGTTATTTTCTTTTTGTGTCAGTAAAAAATTCATTAAAGCCTCATATTTCCCATGGTTTTGAATTTTGTTCTACCTAGCTTGTGGATGTTTTACGTCGTCGCAGAGCTACCTAGCTAGATTTTACATAGAGAGAACCTCCTCACCATCATCACACCGAAAAATCCGAGATCCCAAGGCTAAAAAATACCGCATATATGTGTGAATGTTTTTTTTTTCTGATTTTTCTGGCTACAAATGTTTTAGGTAGTTTCTGATTGTTACTTGTACCTTTGTACTGTGTTGTGGCACTATGTATGTCTTCACTTTTTAACCATCACTCTAGTAAACATGGCTGCAAGTTTGTTTGTTTGTTTGCCGGTAACTTGGTACCCTCAACCCGGATTTGTGGAAAGACTCGATTCGATGAACTATATATCTCTACCTTTTGACCGCGGCTTCGCCCGCGTAGAACTTTATTGAAACTTTGCCTTCAAAGAAGGATCTTTTTCACGTCAAAAAGAACTATATAATGAAAGTATATTATGTCTTAAAGCTACAAACTACTAGCATTGCGGAACGACCACTGCTGAAAAGAAATGCCGAAAGAAACTCTTTCTATTGTCTTTCACCGAGTATACAACAGTATCCTATGTGTTATTCCGGGTTTCGCTCTATCTGTGTACAACATTTCATCAAAATCCGTTCAGTAGTTTTTGCGTGAAGAAGTAACAAACATCCTTAACGTTTCCAACATAATTCAATAAGTGTAGGTCTACGTTGGTGTATGTGCGGTGACAAAACAATCGCCAGATATGCACATTGCTTTGTCGCAACCGACGCAGAATGTTATTATCCGTTTTCTGCAGACCAAGCATTTTCTGCAGATCAAGCATTTTCTGCGGAGACGCTGGGTACCATCGCACATACGTTGATTTTCGAAGTCTAGGCGGCCAAAAATATTTTATTGCTTTAATTCATTCTTAACATCTTAATAAATAAAAACACATATAATTTAATTATTTTTTTTTAATTAAATTCACAAGATAATATTTTTAATAATATAAAATAATGATATTAATATAAAAATCGTACATATATAAATGAAAATTATTTAAAAATTGTTTTTATAATATAAAATTGTATATGTACAATAACACTTATTCATCGTCCTCATTGTCACTATTGTCTGAAAATTCGGAGGGTTCTTTCGGCTCTGCCGATATGAGCATGTCGATGGTTGCCGGGCAAAATGTTTTTGAATGATATCTTTTTGGAAATCTATTCATGCAACTTATCAAGGGGTCCGAACTCAATAATAATCTGTAATAAATATCTTTATTGCACTCCTCTCGCGAAAACTTGCGAGCAAAGTTTTCGCGATACTTCCGAAAATGTTTATTTCTCGCCTCTTGTGCCTCCTCAGATAGTTGCCCAATAGGCAGCAATGAATTTTCAATTATGGTAGCCCCGTGAATCAAAATTTTGTGCATGGTGGGTGTCATAGGATGCCACCCGTACTTGTCCACATACAATTTTGCTGTTTCCAATGCATATGCATCATATTTTTTAGTGTCAATTTTATGACCACTTGATATGATTTCTAATATAACCTTTAATCTATATATTAGATTAAAATCTACACCAGTTATATCAGAGGCCAATTCGGGATTCTCAAAGAACCTTCTGCTCGTGTTGCCGTCATTAGTATTGCCGAAATTCGCTTTAGGCTTGTCAATTTGCAGTCCAGTTTACTCTCGAATCGGCTTTGAATATGTTTTTTAGCATCAGCTTCTAGTTTTTTTTCTGTTTCAGTTCTTCTTTCTCTATATTTTTGGACTGGAAGTTTATAGGCTAAATGCAGAATGCTTTCAAACAATCTTATCCGTGCATGGAGAATTGAAAGACCAAATTCGAGTCTTTCAGGACAGATTTAATTTTTTTTTGAAAGATTATTGAAATCTTTACTGGTTGCTCCACAAATATAGCAACGGCTGGTGGACTTCGTGTCCGTTGCCGCATTGCAAACTTTTCCGTCGATCATCGTCATTTTCATGACATGTGTAAACAAGAATTTGGCACCGTTCAATTCAACTTTAGATGCTACGAAGGAGTTTGCAGAGTTTTTTACATAATCTATTTCTTCTTTAGTAATGTCTGTACTCTTCTTTAAAAATCTGAAGCGTATCGGTCGGCAAAACCGTGGAAAGGATGGTGTTGGGTTTTGCCAAACAACATACTTGTTGTCTTTACCACAAACTATTCTCAAGGGCACAAAAGAACTTAAAAATAAGTTTGCATCTGAGTCATCAGCATTTTCAAACCTTTGTTTGTATTTAGACTGCTGCGAGCCATCACAAATTAATGACAATGAATTCCTTTGTTCTTCATTGAGAGTGATTAGCACGTCTTCCAAGTTAATAGATAATCGTGTAACAGTATTATCCATTAAGCTTTGCAGCGAACTTTCGGCACAGGTGCTCGTTACATGGAAGACATTCTTTTCGTGGATAACATTCTTCTTTAGCTTGAAGCAATCTATTGTAGCAGGGATAAAGGGATTTGTTAGTATTTTTAATAATTTCATACTGCCGTTTCGTCAAATCTGCTTCAACGAACATAGTCAATGCTTGAAGTGGCGTTAGTGGCGTGATGCTGTCTATGCAGTTTTGTGCTTGATAAGCTTTTTTATATTTTCCAGCAACAGTTGGTGTGTTCGTGATCTCTTTAAGTATATCTGAAGCATTACGGTGTCCTTGTTGCCTCAAAGTAGTTTGAGCAGCGTGCATTAAAAGTGTATCAGTCGTGTTCGAACGTAATTCCTCGGTTTTACGTCTTTTGGTGCGCTCACTCGAATCGCCAAAGGATTTAGCAGGACGAAATAATATTTGCGTGGGAAGTTCGAATGTTCCATCTTTGAATTATAAAAATCTCAAAACTACAAACTACAGGCATTTCGGAACGACCACTGCTGAGAAGGAATGCCGAAAGGAACTGATTTAACAGTACTAGATTTTTATGGAGATTCAAGATATAATGCCGTTGAACGCAAACAAATTTTAAAAAATACATCGTAGTAGGTATAAATCTCAAAGCTACAAACTACTGGCATTTCGGCATGATCACTGCTGAGAAGAAATGCCAAAAGGAACTAATTTAACAGTACTGGATTTTTATGGGGATTCAAGATACAATGCCGTTGAAATCAAACAAATTTAAAAAATACATCGTATTAGGTATCGATCTCAAAGCTACAAACTACTGGCATTTCGGAACGACCACTGCTGAGAAGAAATGCAGAAAGGAACTGATTTAACAGTAAATAAAGGCCTAAGACGTAAAAATAGGTTCAGTAGTAATGAAGAAAGGAAACCACAAGAGCTTGGTATGAAATCGGTTCAGTAGTTAGTGAAGAAAGGAAATGACCAAGACTCTGGTATAAAATCGGTTCAGTAGTAATGAAGAAAGAAAATTAACAAGTGTTAGGTATGAAATCGGTTCAGTAGTAATGAATGAAACGAACGAGAATTTGGTATGAAATCCGTTCAGTAGTTATAAAGAGACTAAGAATGTAAAGTCACAAAACACGTCGAGATGCAGACAGTCTTTTCACAGCCGGCACAGTAAAAGTGGGTCAGGTTTTTACAAATACAGCACCTGCGGCGCAATCGGCTTTTATTTGCCCCAATATTATATTCTAAAATATGGTGCAATTTTGCATCAAAGTATTTTGGTGTCATTACATTGATGGTATCCGCTTCAGTACTGTGCCGGCTGTGAAGAGACTGTATCAGATCTTTTCGGTAGTTTCTGTGATTTACATTCAGTCCAGATTTTTTTGCAATGATAAAAGAATTCAAAACAGACGCATTGAGCAGTCGTTTGAAGAACTTTTTATACCAAACACTCGTTCGTTTTCGTTCGATAGGGTACATCGACAAAAGTTGGTCTTTTTTGTCGACGCCCCCCATCATAAGATTGTAATCTAAAATAAGGCAAGGTTTCACTTGCCCTTCCACAACACTCGTCTCATTTCCGTGGTACGTGGAAATAGTGGCGACGCGATTCTCATCGCGCCATACCATTAGATCCACGTCACCTGATGTGAACCCAGAGATTTGGCCTTTCCGCATAATTGCCTTTGTTAAATCTGTCAACTCTTGTGGCACGTACTGCCTATTTGTGCGTAGGGTGCCTACCACATCAAACCCGGTAGCTTTAAGATAACGTGCAAGCGCTGGGGAGTTATAAAAATTGTCCATCCAGACCGTATAACCCTGTCCTTCCAGCCCACGGAGCAGGTTTAATACTTTTTGAGGGGTGGATGCATCCAGTGGGGTCGGTTGGTCTGGAGGAGTGTATTTGCTCGCATGTACCTCGAATCTCCATAAATATCCAGTCTGAGACTCACATAATTCATATGTCTTAACGCCTATTTTCGCAGCCTTGTTTGAAATAAATTGGTTTATGCTTAACCATCCCTTCCACTGCATTAAACTTTCGTCCAAAGCAATGTTCTGGTCCATAGTGTACATAGCCTGGAATTTCGCATTTAAGTGGCGCAAAATAGGCTCAAGTTTGAAAAGCTTGGCATCTCCTGGGCTTAATTCCCGTCCACGCATGTCCCCGTTGTCATTAAAATGTAAGCACGTGTTGAGCAATTGGAATCTGGGCAGGGGCATGTGTGCACGGAAATACGGCGTCGCAAATATTTCGGCGTTCGAAGTCCAGTACTCTTCAATTTTGGACTTTACCACTACGCCCATAGCCATAATTATGGCAAAATAAGTATACAACTCGTTCACAGTTGTATCCTTTCAATAACAAATACGGCTTTTAGGTCCTAAAGTTCCGTTTTGTAGCTTCTGTTGAGCGATGTCCTGCGCGTATTTATTTGTTTCCGTCACTAATGTGCTCCATAATTTCCTCGTCCCATATGGCCGTGAAAATTTCGTAGCCGTCTTTGTTCGGGTTGGTCGGGCCAACACCACTAACCGTAAAAGGTTCCCTCCTTTCCTTCGGAGGAATGGGGGGATTAGGGAATCTTTTCCACTCAAATTTGTAAAAATCGTTTGGCATTACCTCGGCCTCGCCAGCCTCGCCAACTTCGACAGCAGCAGCCACGGCAACTTCGCCAGCACCAGTGCTTCAACTTCCTCGTCCAGTGGCGTCTCCAGCGATGCTTGGAACACCCTGGACAGCAGGATCGGCGTCAGCTCCTCCTCCTCGCTATCTGACCCCCCAGATTCGCTTCCTTACGCTTCGCGAGTACGACTAATTTGAGTGCTAATGAAAAAAATATTGCTGCCAATATCGATGAAGTTGACACCTCATTGCGTGGCTTGACTTTTTTTTATAGGATAATAGAATCCTCAAGAATCAAAAAAAGCTTTCGTCATATCTATTTAATGACGATAACATGTTCAAAGTTTAAACATTTTTCTACAGTAATTTTGTTTGTAATGTAGTCAGATATTATACGTATATTGCGATTTTTTTCTTTTTCACTCGCGAATTTGGTTAGCTTTGTTTATTGCCTTTCTTGCTCTTTTTTCCAAGACAATAAAGAAATTAAAGCAAATTATTTATTTCAGACATAGTATAAAATGAATTTCTTACTAGTTTAATCTAGGTAGCTTTGTATTTCTGCTTCAGCCGTTAATATTTTTATAAATTAAAAGAGAGTTATAAGTTATATGTATGTGTTCACATATTTTTTATTAACCCCTCACAACAATTTTTTGTTGTTGTTGAACTTTAATGAGTTTTTGTGGTGGTACATACGCTTCTTTGATAACGACATTCATGATGATATTTTCTGAATAGGCTCATCTTGTAGACATATTGGTAATTCGGCCGGTTGCTTTGTTACAATTACAAAGTTGTTATTTTAAATATGTGAGATGTTTATTCAACATCTCAAGACAGATCTGGTTTGGACTAGTTAGTAGTCACTAGTCACAATATACCAATTGGTCACATAATTTAATAAATCTCGTAAGAACGTTTGGGTTCCCATCAAATTCAGGAACTAGGCGTAGTGCCTTATAAATTCTATCTATGCCTGAAGGGTCATTAGGCGAGACGCCCCTGCGGTGCGGGTGGAGCCTGCATTTCTAAATTAGATTCTAAAGTATCACAATTTAATAGCCTGTTCTCGTCGAATCGAGACAATTTATCTAACCTAGGCCTTCTAGATTCTCGGATAGAAAATCTTGGAAATAGATATTACAACTAGGAATAAAACGACAGGATTATAGTGAAGGAAAAGCAACTCAACAAAAATAATTCTAGAGTACATATACATATTCTGGTCTCTCTGGTGTATCTATGTCCGGATACGCCTGTTGACTGCAGCTCTTCGTAAGTTCCGATAGCCGGAGTTGTTTTTACAATTCACTGACTCTACGACTATCCCACCGACTGCGCCAAATACAGTCGTAGGTTCCAAAGAAACAAAAAACCCAAAAGTCTATTACTTAGTTTATAATCACTGTCGTGCCTGGGCTTGCAGACCATAGTATCGCTCTTCAAAAAGGATCTCTCTTTGTACTCCTCATTCGCATTCAAAGACAGCATTTCAATCTCCGTCTGCAATGCATCAAAATCCTCATATAAAGCAACAAATTTTTCAAAACGCCCATCTAATTCTAGAGGCTGTAAATCAGATAATTTCTCAGAGGATAAAACAACACTCAAATAATTACAAAAATTAGTAAGTTTGGCTTTCATTCCACTACGTTTTTTAATTAAGTGTTCGCTAGACATGATTAATTTAGGTTAAATATCTTTTTTACACTATACATAAGCGATAGTCGCCTTAAATTTATGCAATTTGATTTGGCACTTTACTTTCAATCTTGTTAATTCAAGAGGGTAATGAACCACACCAAAATTTACTTCAAACTGGTCACAGCTTCAAACAACTGGCAGTTTATGTTTTTACTGAATAAATGCACAAATAATAGTGATAGGATGCAAAACCGTTACACAAATCACTTAGTCGGGACCTGTTTTTATGAGACTAAAGAAATTGTTGTAGGTAGGTAAATTGATTAAAAAATGGGTAAAAGATTAAGAAATTAATGGAAATTGGAACCGGCTCACCAGATAACGGCTACCAAACCCTTGATTCCTTCTTTGACTCAATGACTTGCAGCTTTGATGACCCGGTATGGGCTATTGTGGGTACAATAGTTAGTAGAATTAACTTTGTGTAACCCAAGTTCGCTGCTTCTCGAAGGACCAATATGAGATACAGAAGTGTCGATAAAAAGATTTCAAATTAAACTACAAACAATTACATGTTAATTAACAATGATCAATTGAATATATTCTCTAAATGCTAAGTAAGATTATTGCGAAGTAAGTCCACTGTCAAACACCTCATTGCACGACGTGCGATGACGTCATGGCGATATTTGTTTTTGATACAGATAATTTGAACTTTTTTGTACATATACATTAGTGCCATCAATTATAACTATTGGTTTCCGATCAGCTCCTCCAAATAACGTGTTTGGAATGAGTAAATTATGAGAAACAACTTCATCATTTGGCTAAATGTTTTCCCCTAACTTATTTGGAACAAAATAAGTATTTGTCATTTCTATATAATAATAAAATGAATCATCAGATATACTATTTATGTTTGAAAAAAGTAAATGTATAGTTATATCTTTAATAATTGAAGCAAAATCTTTTATATGTTGTACAGTGAAATTATGAATTTGCTCTTCAATAGTTCTTCATCTGTCAATGATCATTTTGTAGATAAAATGTGCATATTCTACAATTACTCGGTACATAATATTCATATTCCGTAATCCTTTGTCTTTACCATTTGGGCACAACCAATCTCTCAAGAGCATTACAGTTTCTTTCCAAGAAACAATGTCCTTTTGTGTCTGATGCCTGTCACAGGTCTAGGTTGCCGTGTCGACAAGTGTCGATTACATTGTTGCCAAGAAGGATGACATATTTGATGATTTATTTAGGGCTCCTTATAAAGGGTATTTCAATATGAACCGGGTAACTTCGAATTGAAATAAAAATACATAAATTTATTGTTTACAACATCATATTAACTTTTTTTGAAGGCGTACTATTCGGCATTATGCAAGGAATATCACATAATTTAAATTTCTACCTCGGCGCTCGGCTTTGTATGGTAACGTGAATGCGAGAGGTCCAATTGTCCTGACAAGCCGAAGGCAGACTTGTTGGAAACGTCTTCGCGTGTCGTGAAATCAACAAGTACTTTCTCACAATCTACACTCCATTCAGCTCATTTCATTCGCTCAATGTCATTTAAAACTGTTTTGAAACTCTCAATTTTGAAACTGTTTTGAATTCTCATTTATTATAAACCTATATTATGACATTACTGACGACTTCATGGATGCTTGTTTCAGTTAAACACAGACATGTGACTTATTTCACTAGTTATAAATATTTTAATTTTCACTACTAAGCCAACGGTTATACAAAACTAATGCAAGCTAAAATCTAATTAAACCTGAGTGATAATGTTGAGGGCAATATCGTTTGTTAATCCCGTCGTCTGGAACGATGCTATTACCTGGTCATCAGGGCGCCAATGGCAGTCTTGTGTTATCTCATTACTGGTCCGGTTGGTCGTTTCTGTTTATCCACACCCAGTGAATATGATTCCACCACGTTGAATCTGCCAAGACACCTTGGTACAGCGACTCAAACGATTATATCGAATATTCATCGGGACGCCTATATAAAAACTACTAGCATTGCATTGCAAAGCGACCACTGCTGAAAAGAAATATTGTACCCTACCATGCCAGAGGAGTTTTATATATTTTTAACTAAAAATACAATTAATACACAAGTCACACCCGATTTCTGAAACGCAAATCAATGAAAAAATTAGGTAGCAAGTTAATAATCTCTTTTTATAAGCAATTTGGGTTTCTGAACAAGCGTAGTGACAGTTTGTCATCGATTTGTTGTTACAAATGTCAGATCCATAGAGCTACTACCCGTGCGGATAAAGAATGGGATTGAAAATGGCGGCTCATAGAGCCGGTA
Source organism: Ephestia elutella (assembly GCA_018467065.1). Lineage (NCBI taxonomy): Eukaryota > Metazoa > Arthropoda > Insecta > Lepidoptera > Pyralidae > Ephestia > Ephestia elutella. The sequence goes on along the minus strand of CM031577.1, from coordinate 18,941,717 downwards.
CCGTCAGCATAATAAGTAAAAACGCATTAACGAATTAGGTAACTAGTAAAATAACTGAAAAACGGTTAACTATTTTTACCGTTGAAACTTTTTCGTTATTTTATTACAATTAAACAGTTCCATATGTGTGTTTCATATTTTGTGATCTTTTTGGTACAAATATAATAAAATTAAAGTACAGAAAAAATAATGAAATATTACTTTACAAACTACGCGTTATTATATCGCGTTTATAAACGAATTTATTCTCAACGTCTAGCTCACAGAATTGCGAAACTGGACTGACGACGGGGCCCTCTCCTGACTTTGTTTTTTAACGTTATTTTTTTTTGTCAGACTGTACTCACTAGTGTGAGTATAGACGCAAATAGTGTGCGAGCGAGAAGTGAATAGTTGCGCCGCCATTTCTAATCCCATTCTTTATCCGCACGGGTTGTAGGTACGTCCGTCGAATTTGACATTTGTTGTCAACGGAAGAGACAAAACTACAC
>CM031577.1:17689942-17707769 GCA_018467065.1 Ephestia elutella | reverse complement strand
ATTTAATATTTTTGACTGAAATAGATAGAGGGAGACCTAAAAAGAATAATAGAAAGCAAAAAAAATTTTTTGGAATTTCTTGTCTGTCTGTCTGTCTGTCTGTCTGTCTGTCTGTCTGTCTGTCTGTATGTATGTACGCGTTTCACGCAAAAACTACTGGACGGTTTTGAATGAAACTTTTTTTGTTGTATAGCTATTAAGCCTGGGCAACATATAGGCTATAATTCATTTTGAAAACTGGAACACCTGATGAAGAACCATAATGGAACAGCTAAACTATAAGTAATATGGAAATGGTGCCTTAACAAAAATCGTTCAACCTGATGAGCATTTTCTGCTGACGTATAAAAATTTAAGATCTGGAACATCTGATGAAAAGCTCCAAGAGACCAGCTACACTATAACATATATGGAAATGGCGCCTTAGCAAAAATCGTTCAACCTGATGAGCATTTTCTGCTGACGTATAAAAATTGAAGATCTGGAACATCTGATGAAAAGCTCCAAGAGAGATTTTTCATCTAAGCGAAACTCACGCGGGCGAAGTCGCGGGCGACAGCTAGTACATGATAAAATATAAAATTGAAACCTCAAAAACTTTTGTTGTGTAACGTTGAAATAACATCCTTACATGCAAATTACAGTTGCTGTAAAAGTAGTAGTTTTACTATACAATACCAAATACAATCTTTTATTATGTCTATACATACATTCATAATATTAAATTAATTATTATCTAATTACATTAACTTCGGTTTACTAAGTGAAGTGTCACAGTATTTCGTGTAGGAGCTTCAGTTACAGTCGTTTATATAGGAGCTTTTAAAACATTAAAATTAACAACAATTAATATTGCTTGACAAGTTTAATTTAGGTACCTAAGTCTAATAGGTAGTTGCATAAGGTTAATTTTACAATACAACATCAAATCGCTTTTATCATGGCATTTTCAAACATTATATTATTGTATCTAATGCTAATTGAGCCATAAAATGAAATACCTATATATCATCAGAAAAGAAAAAGGTAACTATTATGGCACTCAGTTTAAGTCTCAGTTCTACATTATGAAGATTTGAAAAATAACACTATTTGTGTTGAATTTTGAGTATTTGTATAGTTTTCGAAAGGTTTACCCTAAAGTAACTCAAGGTAAAAATACTAGTCTGTACAAATTGTAAAAAGGTAACTAAACTGGTAATCAACATTCAACACATTATATCGGAAAATTTCATTGCATGACTCATTTTTAAAAAAGAAATCTTTTTAGAATGGATTGTTTTTTTTTTTTTTTAAGATCACTTCGGGTTGCCAGCCATACTATAATTGTGCCATAGTAAGTATTGCAGCATATGCGTCTGCTTACTATATACATTTTAACGAATTATATCTTCAAAAATATTATAATCATGAATAATAATAACTAAATAATATTTTACTATAAATGTTGGCAACCCTACCCATTAGGGTATATATTAATATTACTAGATCATCTTCTCATATGGTTGCATGAGTTCCAGTTCAAGGAGACCGTTCTAGCTTCTGTTCTGTGGGTCAAACAGCATTACATTTCTATATATATACATATCTATGGATACGTTTATACGTGATATACTTATGTAAAGGTAATTACATATTTGGACAAACAGTTACGAGAACGGCCATACCCTTGATATGGTACCAGTGAGTTTCGAAGTGGCTCAGCATAGCTCTGTGCACACGATGTGGCGCAGCTACCTCTCACGGCGCGGCGCAGCTCCTCTCACAGCGCGGCGCAGCTCCTCTCACGGCGCGGCGCAGCTCCTCACACGGCGCGGCGCAGCTCCTCTCACGGCGCGGCGCAGCTCCTCTCACGGCGCGACGCAGCTCCTCACACGGCGCGGCGCAGCTCCTCTCACGGCGCGGCACAGCTCCGCTCACGGCGCGACGCAGCTCCTCTCACGGCGCGGCACAGCTCCTCACACGGCGCGGCACAGCTCCTCTCACGGCGCGGCACAGCTCCTCTCACGGCGCGGCACAGCTCCTCTCACGGCGCGGCACAGCTCCTCTCACGGCGCGGCACAGCTCCTCTCACGGCGCGGCACAGCTCCTCAAACGACGCGACGCAGTCTCCTCTCACAGCGCGGTGCAGCTCCTCTCACGGCACAGCGCAGCTCCTCATACGACGCAGCGCAGCTCCTCTCACGGCGTGGCTCTGCTACTAGCACCGCGTAGCCCTGCACCCTGCACGGCGTAGCTCTGCACCATGCATGGCGTAGCTCTGCACCCTGCACGGCGGCGTGGCTCTGAACTTGCCGTTTTCGAGGTACCGCTGCAAAAGGTTTAAACCGCAGCACAATGAATGTTGCTAATACAAATTTCAAATATGATATGCCTAGACGTGTAAGAAACAAAGTGCGAGTATTGTATGTTAACACCTGAGTAGCTGATGCTGATAAGATAAATAATAGATGCTGCTGATATAAAAGCAAATGTATTCGAAAATACTTAAATGCTAATGAGTACACGAACGCGATGCGCGGTGATGATGTGCGAAGGTGAATCGTGAACTGATTGATAGATAGACAAAAATATGCATTCGTGTAATAATGCTTATTGGGCGATTTGTATGTGCGGTGAAACCGTACAAGTATATAATTTTCATTTGAAAAAGTCTAATCAAAAATGGTATATTTCTAAAATGTACCTAACTAACAATTTTACCCAAAAAGATAGGTAACCCTTTAGTGCACAAATAAACAACAGTAAATTAAAGAATCACAGACAAACATTTGATGTGCAAAGGTGCATAATCAGGTACTTAGTACATAATTAAAGCAACAAAGTAAGTACCTAACTATATTCATAAAGTATATTCATAAATTATATAGGTACTTATTTTATTTAAATAAAACAAGAAACTTCAAAAATTTTTATTTGTTATTTTATTACATAATGTTTGTTTGTTTACATTACTTGAATAAAATATAGTTAAATGCATACCTACACTTACATTACTCACTTACTTAAATGAATTTACTGAGCTTACTGTACTTACTTATATGTAAAAGTATAAGTACATATTTATGTACATTATATATACGTATGTAAGTATATATTAAAAAAAAACTAAGCTAGTCGTTTTTCTACATTTTCACTATTTTGTGATGTTTTTCAATACATAAAATATTTTCTCCAATCAAACTGCTTGAACAAAATTTTACCACTACAGATAATATTTGTCTAGTAAAAACTATAAAATTACATATCGATCCCACTTCTGAATTTGTTGGATAACCGGTAACATTGTAAATAAAAGTATTAGGCGTGTTTTAAATGCCCTGCTCAAAAGCACAACACTCCCCCCACTTCTCCGTATAGGAGAAACAAAACCAATATAATCTAAATGATTGTTCAAGCAGAGATTAGTTATAAATTCGTAATAATTATTTGGAAGTTCCAAATACTTACACTTAATTAAATAATAACGCATACTTACATTAACAACGTATATTTTCCATAACATCACCATAAAACAAAGGACAGACGGACTGATCGAACACCTTCCAAAATTGGCGGGAAGATTAACCAGCCAGTGTCAATGTGACAGCGCACAGATAATAAACCTTATGCGATCAGTCCGTAAATTGATGAATACAAATAATAATTCTAATCTACATATTTATATTTAAAAAGGTTTCTAACACCAGGTACTCCAGATCTTCGATTATCCTAGTTTTTTTAGTTTTCCCTTTATGTGACCATTACAACCTAACTCTGTACTAAATTTCAGCTCTCTGAATTTAAGGGAATTACTAGTTCTATTTTGATGATCATGAGTGAGTGAGTGTCGAAAATGCGAAACTTTGCTTTCGCTTAACTTCGGAACTAAATGACCTACAGACTTGAAATTTTGGATTTTAAGTATGTGATTATAGCTTACTGGATGACGAAAATTTCTTCGTTCTGGTCTTATTCAGAGGTTCTCAAATAGGAGCCTGAAAATGCGGCGAAATGGTTCCTGTAAAGGATGGTACGGCAGTGTTTGCTTCGCGCTCGACTTGGCGGATTATAGATACATTAAGTAACTTATAATAAATAAAATTTTTTTCCTAAAAAAAATGAACCGACTTCCATCATAAAACTTAACATCATGAAATAACATATAGGCAGATTTATCAAAAAGAAAGAAAAATGTATTGGCATGCCATGCCACCTACTGAATGAGAAGTCGGTGCCAATTGCAGGAGTAAGGATATTATGTAATTGTTTAATTAGGCATTTTATTTATACTACATGATTCTAATGTTCATTTCGATTATTTATTTTTTTAATTTGGCACCGACTTCACCTCGTTCAGTAGGTGGCATGGCATGCCAATACATTTTTCTTTCTTTTTGATAAATCTGCCTATATGTTATTTCATGATTTTAAGTTTTATGATGGAAGTCGGTTCATTTTTTTTAGGAAAAAAATTTTATTTAATCATTTTTAGTGCACCTATAATACCTATTTTCATTAATTTTGTTGTCATGAAAACTTAAACTTATTTTATCACAGGCCGAAAATTAAGAAATATTTTTTTTTGTCAGTTTGATTTGAAGTGTCAAAACATGTCAGAATTCCATTATTTTTGGCACATAAATAGACCAAGAGCCCGCGACGACCAAACCTTTCATATTTTAAAAATGCTGAATGTTCTCTGTGTGGGATATACGGGTAAAATAAATTAGCGACTAGGCATGAAGTTTAGATTTTAGTCGCTTATGCAGGTAATATGGATAGCAACAGTGATTTTTATAGTTAACATCACCATTGGGGACCTCTCAAAGCAACATTAAATTCAGCTTTTATAATAAAACAAATATAACTATAATTTAGGTTTTAACTGGCAGGGATTTTATATCTGCACCAATTGCTTGGCAATGGATGGCATGATTTTTAATATTATTCGGAATAAAATCTTTAAAAAACTTTTACTCTGAGGAAATTGAGCTACCACATTAAATACGATTGCTACATATTATCTGCCTAAGTAATCATGATGCAACTATTAAGTCGATAATCGCTATTTTATGTTGGGACATGCAAACAGAATCTTGAGTTTTCATAAAATAACGAAGGGTATGCTGTCGCGGGCTTTTGCTCTATATTCCAATGTTAGTATTTTAATATTTTGTAAGGTATCTTTAAAATTACCGAACAGAATCTGACGTGGTTAAAATGGGACCAACTTGGGATTAGTCTGTGTCGAATAAAAAAATAATTTCGGAAATCAGTCCACCATAGGCGGAGAAATCGGCGAACATACATAAAAAAAAAACATACATACATCGAAACATATAACCTCCTCCTTTTTTGGGAAGTCGGTTGAAAAAAAAGAGGAAGATGCACATTTGTATTGTTACTGTTGTGTGCTTTCTTTACAAAATATAAATGGTTGAGAATAAATATATATCTATCTTAGAGCGGCCTTATTAAAACGTAAACAATTTCTTCCAGGCAACAAATTGAAAAAAAATTGTAGACGAAATATATGTTGTGCGTACTGTTAGACCTTGCTTTTTGCCAAATTTCATAGTTTTGGGTCGGCGGGAGGTACCCCACTGATTTTAACCTCGTCTGAAATCGAAAACTATGCGAAGGTTCGCGGCATTTGTGGTTATATTTCCTGATCGTTTTGATTACTTTATTGCTGAAAGAGACCATAGATCCGTGTATTTCCAATGATTCCAATGTTCGGAAAAACCAAAACTGGTTTATGAAACATTGTACACTGTTCACTTATATTGTAAATTGTTATATGAATGAAATAAAATAAATAATAAATAAATAAATAATTTGCGTTGCACAAAAAAAAAATGTAAAGTTTGACAGACTGACAACAAATTGATCTTATAGGGATTCCGTTTTTGCTTTTTGAGGTACATAACCATAAAAAGAGTTGGGTTGTACAGATTGAACGGAAATGGATATTTAAAAACACCGGTAGTTTATAGTAATATTTTACTTAATACCTTATAATTATATTTTACTAGTCGAGATTGAACTACTGATTATTATCAGATTCCAGCACGACTGTCGACTAATTCTCAAGATATTAGCACTGTTAGGTCCGAAATATTAGCACATATAGTTGACAACCAATCCAAGCCTCTAACTCTTACTCCATAGGAGAGTTAGTAAAAGTTAAAAAAAAGACAATGAAATAAATTCAAACGATGAATAGAGTAAAATATATATATATATATATATAAATATTATATACTTTATTTTAAGGTATATAAAATAAATGAATTATGAATATATATATATACTAGCTGTCGCCCGCGGCTTCGCCCGCGTGAGTTTGGCTTAGATGAAAAATTTTTTTGTGTTCCAAACTGTTTCAGATGTTTCGAATTTTCGATTTTTATACATCTACAGAAAATGTTCATCAGATTAATCAAGTTTTGCTAAGGCGCCATTTCCATATATGTTATAGTGTAGCTAGTCTCTTAGAGCTTTTCATCAGATGTTCCATATCTTCAATTTTTATACGTCAGCAGAAAATGCTCATCAGGTTGAACGATTTTTGCTAAGGCGCCATTTCCATATATGTTATAGTGTAGCTGGTCTCTTGCAGTTCTTCATCAGATGTTCCAGATCTTAAATTTTTATACGTCAGCAGAAAATGCTCATCAGGTTGAACGACTTTTGTTAAGGCACCATTTCCATATTTCTTATGGTTTAGCTGTTCTGTTATGGTTCTTCATCAGGTGTTCTAGTTTTCAAAATCAATTATAGCCTATATGTTGCCCAGGCTTAATAGCTATACAACAAAAAAAGTTTCATTCAAATCCGTCCAGTAGTTTTTGCGTGAAACGCGTACATACATACAGACAGACAGACAGACAGACAGACAGACAGACAGACAAGAAATTCCAAAAAAATTTTTTTGCTTTCTATTGTTCTCTTTAAGTGTCCCTCTATCCATTTTAGTCAAAAATACTAAATGTACAGACAAAATATTTTTACTGTTTTATTATATGTATAGATATATTTTCATAATTCATTTATTTTATATACCTTAAAATAAAGTATATAATATTTCTGGCCCTAATAAAATAAGCAAAGTATTTGTCAATTAACAAGTACCAAAAGGGTGATTAATCGACCGAGCGAGCGAAGCGAGCGAAACGTCTCAGTTTCCACTAGCCGAAAATTCTTTTGTCTGTCCGGATGTTATCGCCTGCAGGTCGCATTTCTGAACCGATTCTCATGAAATTTTGTGAGCAGGTTCGGTAATTTTATAGAATTTTTTAGTCGAGCCAGTTTTTCGAAATTTTAAAAAATGGCGGAAATATATAAAAAAAAACCTCATATCTCAGCTATTTAAAAAAATATTCAAAAATGTCATTAAACGTTTTTTGTTATACTTATTAAGACGCAACTTTTTTGTCTTAACAACATAGTGAAATTCAATAAAACCGCTATAAATTCATATATTTTAAATTCTCATACGATAGTTCACAAAAAAATCAAAAGATGGCGCAGCAAAGCTTTTAATACTCGCAAATTCGCTTATTGACGTGGGTTTGGCATATTTATCTGTATATGTATATGTATTTGGTATAAAATATAGTAATGTTAAATTAGCATCCCGTAAAGTCTTGAACCTACGTTGGGGCTAACTCAATATGTGTGATTTGTCCGTATATATTTATTAATATTATTTTTTATATTATTCGAGGCAAAAGAGGCAGATTTCAGTCAATTTTTTAGTTGTATTGACCAACCACAAGAACATGTTTGGCCTATGTGTAAAATATGAGACTTTTTACTTTCTTTCCAGCATTGGTAGGTTGGTTTCAAAACTCTTCTAAGCCAGGGACACGGCAAAATATCGGTTATTTCGTGGAAGGGCTCGCGAGGTCTACTGTTCTTACAGAACAACTAGTTATTTTAGCTCTGTGCCTTCGGCTTGACCTTTCGGAGATTAGCTGTCACTTCCTTTCATGTGCGAACGCATACTTACCTCTGTCATGTCTATGAGAACGTGTGGCGGGCGCGGGTGACACCCCGCGCGCACCCCCGCGGCACGGTGCGGCGGCAGGCGCGTGCGATACGATCGCGCTCTCTTCAGTACGCTGTGATTCACTGAGTAGTGTGCACGCTAAACGTTGCGAAACGTTCGCAGTGAATATAGTTATAGTGAATTGGATTGCAGTTACATGTACGAGTATACCAGAAACTGTAAGTAAATAAATTACCTTAATATGTCGTGTTTATGAGATTTGTACTATTCTAATGAGCGCGATTCTTTTTTTCGAAGTTCGTAGCTCCAACGACTGATGTTTGTATTATGTTTAGTTGACTTAAGAGCTATTCTACTTTTATTCAATTACAACTTTCTATTCGGATCAGTAATTCATTTAGTAACTTTCACTTACGTGTACGTGTGTGTGATTTACTTATATTGTTGTTATAATAAATTCGGGCTGCTCCCTCCGGGACTCCCTATTTTTTTGGCTCATCTGGGCGTCTGTGTCTCGCATCATGGAGGTGGTTGGCTCGTCAGCCGCAGCCGAACGGCCCGCGAGCCGCAGCCGAACGGCCCGTAAGCCGCAGCCGGACGTCCCGCGAGCCGCAGCCGATCGGCCCGCGAGCCGCAGCCGAACGGCCCGTAAGCCGCAGCCGGACGTCCCGCGAGCCGCAGCCGAACGGCCCGCGAGCCGCAGCCGAACGGCCCGCGAGCCGCAGCCGAACGGCCCGCGAGCCGCAGCCGAACGGCCCGTGAGCCGCAGCCGGACGTCCCGCGAGCCACAGCCGAACGGCCCACGAGCCGCAGCCGAATGGCTCGCGAGACGCAGAGGGGCGGCTCGCGAGACGCAGACAGATGGCTCGCGTGATGCAGCCGATTGGCTCGTCAGTCCGCAGCCGGTTGGCAAGTCAGCCACAGCCAGTCGGGCGTCCAGGGTGCCATAGTCGGGGGGGACCGATATTAACAGGTTGCCCTTTGCTTCAGATGGCACAGGCTAATAGCTTCATCACGTTCCGAGAGCTGCTAGATGAGAAAGCGACTTCACCCGAAGATGACATTGTTTTGGAGCGCCTTAAGATCCTCGCACAAGAAACCATGCCGGTGGGTTGGATTGACTGGAAGGTGGTTGATTCGTCTTCGGAGGAAATTTTCGGATCATCGGTCGACCCACAGACACTGAATAAAATACGATTCTGCCTACAGACGGTGGGGATAATTAAAGCCTTCGATCCAAATGCCTCTCATGTCTCCGAAAAGACACACAGAGATATTAAATTGAAATTAATAACTTGGGACTTTACTCGGGGCTTGATTATAAGCCCACCTGCCATAACCAACAAAATTAGAGGTTCCGCTGCAGCATCCGAGATATTCAACCAAGCTACCGCAAATATACGGCCTCGTTTAGTCTCAAGAAGGGAGGCAGAAAGGATCCTAGAATCGGAATCTGAAGATGGAGGAAGTCGGAAGAGGAGGGGTTCTTCAGTCTCTAGTGGCCCATCCAAGCGCTCCAAGGTGGATATCCTAGAAGCCAGAATGGACGAAATGTTTTCAAGGATGATGACAGAAATAAGAGCGCTTAGAACATCTCGCACGAGTATCACAAGTGATGAGGAGGAGGACAGGGATTCTGTTGAAGAATCCTATGAAGACCAGGTACCAGCCCGTGTCTTCTCGCCTGAAGAGGAATGGTGCGCCCCTAGTTCCTACGTGGACGGAGATGCAGGTGACGACCTGGAATTCTTGCCAGAGGTAAAAGAAGCTGAGCCAAAGATCCCTGCACCTTTAGGCCAAATTAAAACAGAAGGTATCGCTTGTCAAAGGTTAGGGTCTGAGGCCTGGAATAAAATAAGATATAAAGACGTGGAGAAGAAATTACATGCATCTCCAGTTTTCTCTTCCCTTAAGGTAAACCCAGAGTTAAGCGGCTTAGGGGTTAAGCCAGGCTTACTGGCCCGACATGATGGTATGCTGGGAACTATTTCACATGGCTTGCTTAAGCAGAGAAAGGAGTTATCTGAGGAATTAAAGAACATAATAAAGTTATTCCCAGAGACAAAGGACCACATCAAAAAAGTTTTGAAGGAGTCAGATTTTCAGTCAACTTCAGACGACCTCCTGCAGTTTGTCTGCGCCCATAGGGCAGAGACGATCGAGATGCGTCGTAATGCCTTTAAAACGAAGAATCAGACTCTGTCAGCCAAATTGGCTGAAATACCGCCGTCTGCGACGCACTTGTTTGACGAGCAGGGTTTGAGCAGCCTCGTTAGGGACTCAGGAGGAGTATCGCGAACATTTGTCGCAAGTTATCTCCCTAGCAAACCAAAATTCTCCGTACCGAGCTCCTCTACAACAGTACGTAAGCCATCTCGTCGAGTGTCACCCCAACGTCCTCATCCCTACCACTCTCAGAAAAATTCAAGATCCTCCTTTCGCACAAAAAAGGACGGAGGTGCAAAGAAAAGGGAACAGAAAACCCGCGAAGAGCGATCTCGTCAACAGAGACGCTGACAATTTTCGAGGGGGTCAGCTAAGGGAATACGAAAATCAGTGGCGAAATTTAGATGCTCCAGATTCAATTGTAAAAATAATTACAGGCTATTCTATCCCTTTTGTAAAACAGCCTCCTTCAGTCCCCTTCGGCAAGCAAGTTTTGAAAAAATTCGAGACAAGACCTTCGACCGAGATGGACAGAGAGATCAAAGAACTCCGCAGGACAGGTTTCATAGAGAGGGTAAAGGACAGGACAGGGTTTTTGTCTCGAATTTTTCTAATCCCAAAACCAAACGGGAAGGTCCGACAAATTTTCGACCTTCGCAGGCTAAATACTCATCTCAATCCAAAGAAATTCAGATTAATAAACCAAGCTCAGGTACCATCTTTCCTACAAAAAGACGACTATTTGGGAAAGCTGGATATCTCACAGGCCTACTTCCACATTCCAGTGAAAAGGTCGCACAGGAGATACCTAGCGTTGAATTATCGTGGCGATCTGTACCAGATGACATGTCTCCCATTCGGTTTGTCGAGCGCCCCCTTAGCCTTTTCCCGTGTAAGCAACTGGTTGGCAGGCCAGCTGAGAGCAGAGGGTTGTCGGGTTCTCGTCTACCTCGACGACTTTATGTTAGCCAATCAAGATCCAAAGATCCTCAAACAACAACTGGAGCGTGCGGTGCTATTATTTCAAAATCTAGGTTGGTCAGTCAATCTCAAAAAGTCTATCTTATCACCGATCAAGATACTAGAGTTCTTAGGAGTGATCTGGGATACCGAAAAGAATATGTCAAAGTTACCGGGAGAGAAAATATTACGACTAAGGCGCGATTTAGGCCGAATCTTAAAAGAAGGTCGGTGGTGCTACCAGGTGGGGACATCCCTGATAGGAAAATTAGGGTTCGCTTCCATTGTAATACCCTTGGGTCGTTTAAACCTGCGTTATCTGCAAAGAGCGGCTCGTTCCTTACCCGAAGTACAGCCCATGAAGTGGTTCCCACTTCCGGCAGAAGCGAGAGCAGAGTGCCAATGGTGGATAAACAATTTATCATCGACGGGAAAAATCTTCGCTCCCGAACCGACCCTGTTTATCACCAGCGATGCTTCCGACGTGGGATGGGGAATTCAAGTTGGAAACCATCGAATATCAGGGCAATGGAACGACACTCAATCGAATTGGCACATAAACCGAAAAGAATTATATGTGGTGTACATAGCTCTGACAAGAAACAAAGACCTAGTCCGCCGAAAGTCGGTGATGTTACAGGCAGACAACAAAACAGTTGTCTCTTACATAAAGAAACAGGGCGGGACAAAATCGCTACCGCTGATAAAACTCGCAAAAAGAATCTTAACATTTACTCAAAGTCTATCAACCGAACTTTCGGCATTTTACATCCCGGGACAGTACAACACGGTAGCAGACAGGTTGTCGAGAGGTCTTGCTCTTCCAGATTGGCACTTGGACCAGAAGATTACGTCTCAGATATTTCAGACTTGGGGCTTACCGGAGATAGATCTCTTCGCAACAAATCTCTCGAAGGTTGTCATCCCTTACGTGTCAATAGATGCCAGAGATCAGGACGCGCTTTACATAAATGCGTTCAGCAGGCAATGGAGCTATCGCCTAGCTTGGATATTTGCTCCCCCTCCCCTCATTCCGAAGGTACTCCATCACTTAAACAGAGCGAAAGGACTCTTTCTACTAGTAGTCCCGAGATGGCCAAATGTTTTTTGGAGGGGAGATCTGAAGCGCAGAGCGATAGCAGCACCATTCAAGATTCCCGACCTGAACCGGCACCTGATAGACATGTCCACGAATCTTCCACCTCCCAAGGTGAAGGACATGTGTTTAGAGGTTTGGAAGGTACGGGCTGGAATAAGTTAGTTTCCGATCTGAGCAGAGAGAACATATCCCTGTTACAAGGGGCCTGGCGAGATTCAACGTGGAAAACGTATAGCTCAGCCTGGCGTATGTGGGTCGAGTGGTGTAAACAGAATGGGGCAATACCATGTAGGCCTCGACCACAGGACGTAGTCTCTTACTTAGGCTTTCTCTACAATTCTAAGAAATTATGTTATTCTACGATTTTAGTGCATAAGTCAGTTATAAACTCTTTAGCAGATCCTGAGCAGGGCCCCAGGTTTAATTCGCATCCTCTGATATCCTCAATGCTAAAGGCGATTAGTTTAAGAGCACAGTCAACGAAAGCCAATAAGTCCCAAATTTGGAACATCCAGATCTTGTTACAATGGCTTAAAGACAATCCCCCAGATGAAAATAGCTTATTTCAGGTATCCCGATACTCCGCCTTTCTTCTCTTACTAGCTTCGGGACGTAGAATTCACGACCTAACTTTACTTAGCATAGACTCCGAACACTGCGTCATTCAAGACTCATCAATTACTTTCTGGCCTAAATTTGGATCGAAAACAGATAATGCTAAAAATCGACAGTCGGGTTGGCTTCTATCTGAATCAGATGATCAAAGTTTTAACCTGATTTTATGGATCAAACGATTAATAAACATCTCTGAAGCGAGGAGAAAATCAAGGGATGGTTTGTGGAACCTATTCATTAGTACTAGAGGTAGAGTGAAACCGGCATCGAGAACTGTCATAGCAGGGTGGCTAAAAACAACTTTTCAAGAGCTTGGGATTGACTGTAGTCCAGGTTCCATTCGTTCAGCTGTAGCTTCGTATGATTATGAAAATAATGTTCCTTTGGATCATATATTAAAGAGGGGAAACTGGCGGGGGCAAGAAAATTTTTTCAAACATTATTGCAAGTCAGTAAATAAGGCTTGTATGGACCGTAATCCCTTAGCTGATTCCTTCAGTATACCGTAGTAACGAATTACTGTTAATCAAAACTAATTACTTTTTTTGTTATTGTTTATTAAACTTTATTATTTTATCTGAGTCCTAGAATAATTATTCAGACTCTTAATAACTATGGAAGTTATGTTTATTTTGTTTATAAAGTGTTTCTGTTAAACATTTCATAATTTTAATTGCAATGGTGTAATGTTCCTACTTTAAACTAAATAAAGGCTGCATGATTTCTTACTAACTTTGTAGATCTTTTATTCAGAAATTGTTTGTATTACACAATCAATATGGGTCACAATACGCTTTCTGCGCCGGCAGACAATAGACACCTCTCCGAAAGGTCAAGCCGAAGGCACAGAGCTAAAATAAAACGGTTTTCCACCCCGAAGGGAAGAAAACAGTTATTTTAGGTCTTGCCGAGGCTTGACCTGAGCAAGGCCTTGCCGGCTCTTTCGTCAGGTACTGAAGAGAGCGCGATCGTATCGCACGCGCCTGCCGCCGCACCGTGCCGCGGGGGTGCGCGCGGGGTGTCACCCCGCGCCCGCCACACGTTCTCATAGACATGACAGAGGTAAGTATGCGTTCGCACATGAAAGGAAGTGACAGCTAATCTCCGAAAGGTCAAGCCTCGGCAAGACCTAAAATAACTGTTTTCTTCCCTTCGGGGTGGAAAACCGTTTTATTTAAGTATACTGGTTGCAACGATTTGCCCTAACGTATTAGAGTTCACCGTCACAGAATAAAAATTGGTAAAATAATGGTCTTTGGAGGTTATCGAGTAGAGTTCAGTAACACAAAACTATAAGTAAAATTGCAAAAATTAGTTTTATTGAAAATTATGGTAAAAAAAACAGAAAACTAAGAAAATCACTACACTAAACTTGTTATAAAAATGATATATTAAAATGGTTCTAAAATAATAATAAAATGGTTTAAAAGTAGTTAAAATATATGGTACGTCGATGATACGCACTAGCGACGCAGCGGTATAGCAGATAAAACTAATTCGAGCGCGCGCGTGAATGAACTTTTATTATTTTATTAGATAGGATCCTAGACTATTGAATCGTTTCCTAGTATAGACCAAGTCTATGATTAGCAAATCGTGACACGTCGGTGCATCGCGTGGTGCATCTTTTGACAGTTAAATTCGATAGTGATGAGACTTTTGAACTTATTAATCATGCCATGCTGTTTTTTTAAGTATTTAATTTCGATTATAATAAAATAGAAGATAAATAAAATATTTGAGGCCTGTTTGCATATTTATTTTGTTTTATGAACTTTATATATTACTTTAAACTATTTACATGTAACAAATGAACTCCATAATTCAATGAATCTATTGATTATGATCATTGAATTATAAATAAATATGGAAGTGCAACTCTCATACAACGAATGCTCAAATTTCCATTTACGCAAACAAATGTACTTAAATACAACAAGACACTCACACATTCTCATAGAAAAAGCTAGTACACGATTGGGCGCGTCAAGGTCACGGGGCGGGGTCAACACACCGCGGCAGCCGGCTACCGCTCAATCAAACGGCCCAGCCGCTTGGCGTTTGAAGTCTCGGCAAAGGAAAGAAAGGTAATTCCGCTGTTCTTCATATCTGTGTGATTTCTACACCACTTTACGATACACGATGGCATATTTTTGCATTTTTATTTTATTTTGCATAATTAAACTTGCGAAATTACTCGATGATACGTGCAATTGACACTTATGCGTTAGGCACAAGTACAACCGTTGAACTCGCTGCGCCACGGCGAACTGAGCTGAGGCGAAGTGAAGTATCTATTTTTCGCCCCGCCGCCCACCTAGGTGGAACCATTTTTTTGGCGTTGTTAGGCACGAAACATAGCAAGCGGCCGCGTGCCCGCGGCGCAGGGAAAGCGTGCGCTGGGCGCGCGCCCGGCGCGCGTTTACCGCGACCTGAAAATGGCCTTTTTTTCTATTTCATATATGAATTTTTCAGTATCAAACATGGTTACCCAACAAAACGAGCGCCCCATTCGCTTCCTATGTTTCGTAAAATTGAATCCTGTACAAACTTGCATACGATCGTCTCGGGCGCAAGAAGGACGCGCGCCCGCCGCGCGCCCGAAGCGCGCCCGCCGATCGCCCGCCGCGCGACCGACGCGCGGCGGGCGCGCGTTTGTTTCGCGGCCGCGCCTCGGACGCTTGCTATGTTTCGTTTCATACTTATCCATACAATTTAACAAAGCGTCCCGGGCGCGCGCCCCACTCGCGCCTTGGCCGCGCGTCCCGGGCGCTTGCTATGTTTCGTGCCTAGAGATGGGCATTTACCCGATAAATTTCCGAGACTCGGAAATTTATCCATTTATACCCATTTTTTCCCAGGAATTTTTAATTTATACCGGGTAAAAATTAAAATCAATTAAAATGTTTGTAATTACGATATTTTATAATATATCGTTAAGATTTATTATAAAATAAAGTGTTTAAGCACATATTCAGTTTTTAAATTAAGTACTGTGTAAAGTTTCACGCAAAAACTACTGCACGGATTTGAATGAAACTTTTTTTGTTGTATAGTTATTAAGCCTGGGCAACATATAGGCTATAATTGATTTTGAAAACAGGAACACCTGATGAAGAACCTTAACAGAACAGCAAAAGTTTATCAATCTGACGAGCATTTTCTGTTGACGTATAGAAATCGAAGATCAGGTTCATCTGATGAAGAATTCCAAGAGACCAGCTACACTATTACATATATTGAAATGGCGCCTTAGCAAAAGTCGTTCAACCTGATGAGCATTTTCGTCGTTGACGTATAAATAGACAGGAAACAGGATAGGACAAAGAGGGACTCGGGGTGGGAGTTGTGGTACACGGAAAATTGTAGATAACGAGCAGACGAAGATCGTTTATTGAATGAAGTATAACTTTTGATTAATTTTAACACCGCGACTGTAATACGAGTACCTAATATATTCCCGCGGGACACGGGATAACCAAATGGCTGAAATTTTGAGTACTGAAGTTTAGGTTACTACAGTTTGGAACACATAAAGATTTTTCATCTAAGCGAAACTCACGCGGGCGAAGCTGCGGGCAACAGCTAGAATCAGTAATAATGAAAAAACTTAATTTGAAATTAAAATGCAGCAAACTTAGTTACTAACTCTCTCAAAAACACGTGTGCATAAAATTTTCTCGATAGAAAAATATTGCGAAGTTACCTCCAAATCCTAATCCTAACTAATATTATAAATGCGAAAGTGAGTTTGTTTGTTACCTCGTCTCGCTTTACTACTCAACCAATCTTCCTGTTTCACATACACATAGTTAGAAGTACTGAGAAGGACATAGGATACTTTTCATCCCAGGAAAAAGCACTGTGCCCGTGGGAAATTCACGCGGGCGAAGCCGCGGGCAAAAGTTAATCTATATATAGATTAACTTTTGCCCGCGGCTTCGATTATATAGATCTATATAGATCTTCGATAGAATTAACAAAAAAATCAAAACATCTTCAATTGTATTATAATACAATTGAAGATGTTTCAATTGTATTATAATACAATTGAAGATGTTTTGATTTTTTTGTTAATTCTACTTGAAACAGCCATTTATTAAATATGCATAATTATTTTCAAAATATTATTTGAATACGATTTTAAACCTGTTGTTTTTGTTTTTTTAATATTTGAACCGAAAATAACTAGTTATTTGTCTTCCTTTTAATCAAAACATACCTAATATTTATACTTTATTTATTATTCTAACAGTATTAAAGTAAATAAGGATATTTTCCTTTTATTTTAATTTCTACCCGGCATAAATTAAAAATATCGGGTATAAATGGGTATAAATTAATTTTTACCAATTCTACCCATTCTTTCCCATTTTTACCTTCCCGAAATTTATCCAAGCGCCCATCTCTTCGTGCCTTAGAGTTCTATGGTATATTAGTTCGTTGATGATATATTTATGTGCGAGTGTCGGCTGTGCTAATTCGGCTGTGCTAATCACTAATACATCTATCTTGTCATTTGTTTCAATCTTGTTTATGAATTGTCTGCTCACGCAGAAAACATTTTTTTTTTGGTTTCTTTATCCGTGAGGAAAGGCAAAGGGATCTACAGCCCATACAGCCATCGTCTGTAAGTTTACGCAGAAAACAATAGGACTTGGCCGATAATAGTCCTCTAGTAGTAAGGAAAAATCTTTGAAACTCTATGGTTTACTGGGTTTCAATACTATCGATAGTATTGCGCTTTAGATCCCTTTGCCTTTCCTCACCGATAAAGAAACAAAAAAAAAAAATATCGATAGTATTGCTCCAACACTACTAGTTTGCTTGCTTTGCAATTTTTTGCATTTTCCATTTCCAATCACAGATAAAATAATAAGTCTTCATGATTTTTATCAAAAATTAACGTCATACTCAAATTGGTAAATGCGTATTGTATGTTATTAGATTATCAGTCACCAAAATAATTTGTGAAATCGAGTTTTCGTCGT